>SJYC01022497.1:0-42410 GCA_006408675.1 Madoqua kirkii | reverse complement strand
CAGGGTGCAAGGATAAGGTGGATTGCAGCCCAGCGACTTCATGCTGCAGAAATAAAACAGGAGAGCCATAATCAGAGATGTTCCCACCCACCCAGCTCTGCAGCGGGCGATGGTGGGTTTTGCTGGACAAAGAAGTCTTAAATAGGGGTTTTTAGGAACATCCAAACTAGAGTTTCTCACCATGACATTTCGTTGCTTGGAGAGGTTGCTGGGGTGGTTTTCAAGATAAAGCAACACTTGGATTATCACATTCCTGAATCATGACTAAGAAGATCCAGGCTGTCTAAATAAAGGGAAACAATCCTATTTAGTGGCCTCCAAATGTAATTAAATTGTCAAGTCAGTAATTTTCTAAATGCGGACACCTCATGCGTGACTAACACCTTCGTTCCCCAATCAAAACACACTAAAGGAAGGAAGAAAACAAAACAAAACAACAGAGAGATTGCAAAATGCCCTCCTAAGAATTCAGCCTTGAACTCTGCACGTATGGGACAGATTTCTAGCCAAGTTAGCCGTTGCTGAGAAAGTCTCTCTTCTTTTCACGAAGCTGGCCGAATGCTGATCAGAATTTTGACCAAGGCAGCAGGCGGGGCTCCCCTATAAAGGAAAATGAAAAAATTGTAGCCACAGCCCAAGCTGAGAAGCAGAGGTACCAGAATTGACCTTGGGTGTCTGCCTCTGGGGCCTGCCGTACCCCAGGCTTATTGCTAGTAGCAAGAGCTTTCGCCATGTGGACATTTGGTGGTTACTGGTTTTCCTCCAGCACAGAGGCCTGCAGGCTCTCAACTAGGGAGCAGCCTGTGCCTGTTTCCTTGTGAGTCAGGTCAGAGAGATGGGGAGAGAAGGACAGGCAGGAGAAATTCCAGATCTGTAGCCCTAGCTCTGAGATAACTTGGGAAACAGCAGAGTGTGGTGAGAGGCAGCGTGCAGTACCTCTGCGCTTAGAGGGGCCTGTGTCCAGTACTGACTTCCCTGCAAGAGACAGCCAAGCTGTGGGAAGGGGTCCATTTCAGCAGGAGGCTAAAGAAAGGGCAGGCTGTTTACTGGGCTCGTCTCATGAAAGGAGTCGGATATTGGCAGAAATTTCAAATTCTGACTGCAGGACTGAGCTATTTCTGTTGAAAACATTTGAATGACTTTCTCCTCACCCCCAACCCCCTTCTTCCACAATGTCAGATGGGCACACTTCCAGGCCTGCCTCCGCACCCAGCCAGCCTCCCAAAAGCCGCCTGGCGCTCTCTCTGCTGAAACCGTGAGGGGCCCGGCTGAATAAATGGCCCGGCGGAGCTCTGTGAGCGCTGAAGTTTAATATGCACTTGACCTCTTTGTCTTTCAGAAATGAAATTTATTGAGTTTGGATTCCAGCGCCCCCAGGCCCCCTCTAACATCTAATTAACCAGACCACACTTTGACTTCAAAAGTGCAGGGAAATGAGGAGATGTATTTGCTGCAGGAACCTCGGGGGAGGGGCTGGGGAGCTGAGCCAGGGATCTTTTGAAGTGTCTGTGTTGGTGGTCTGCCATCCTGCCAGAATGCCAGATAAGCAGGTTGGCCTTCCTTTTTTACTGTCTTCCCCCCACCCCCCCAATCAAGAGCGATTATCTTTCCTTTTGTTGCCATTGACCCTTCTTGGCCTAAATTTCCCAGGCTCTGAATCTGAGCTCCTTTGATGCACCAGCAGATGAGGGGGGCGGCCAAATATATCCCCCCCCTCAAATTGTCTCCTACTGCCTTGCCACTGTACTCAAATCCCCACCACAAAACTGCTTCTTTATCATCAGGGCGATGTGTCTAGGAAACACCATGAAAATACATCATCAGAGACAAGGTAATGCATTAATCCCTGAGAAGGAGAATCATGACTTATTGGACTGCAGTTTGAGAACTACTGATTCAGTCCAATTCCCTATTTGCAGGCTGCAAAGGTAGGAGAAGAGAGGCAAGGGAGGCAGAATTTGACATTTGTCTGAAGTAACTAAGAATAACTGCCTCTGGGGATCCTAACCTGGGAGGATGCTGAGCATGGCTCACCCTTGAGAGATGGGCTACTCCTCATGGGATGGACCAGCTGGGGGCGTGGAGGGTGTGTTGGGACCTTGACTACAGATCATGGAGGCAGGTCAGGGCAAACACAGCCCCGCTCACCTAGGTAGAGGACTAGGTAGTTGGTCAAATGCAATGCACAGAGGGTTATGGGCACTTGAGTTAGGTCATGGTGCCTTCCAAGGAGGTCCCATCCCATCAGGCAGGTGGGATGAAGCAGGAACAAGGTTGGGAACACAAACGTGAGGTCACAGTTGTTTGGCAGATAGATGAGATAATAATCATAAGTCCTTTAACCCAGGGGTGAGTATACAGTATATGCTTAATAAATGGTCTCATTCATCACAGTTATTATATTCAGATACTGCAAATGAGGGGAAAGGAGACATTTCAGAGCCTGGGTGAGAGGGACAAAGAGAGGGAGGGATGGAGATGAAGACCAAGGACAGGGCAGAAGTCAGGGACTCAGAGAAGGTAGAGGTGACTCCTGGTGAACCGCGAGGGACAGGTTTTGGAAGCTCCAGTTTACCCTGGGAAGAGGAGGGAAGAGGCATGGGGACAGGTGGCCTGCTCTTTGCCTCCAGCAAGTGTCACGTGGTCAGGGAGCATTTCCCACTTGTTGGTGAGCGTAGCTGCGGCATGTAGCAACTTCTCAGTGCAGAGAGGAACTGGAAGTAGACACTGAAACCCTGCCCTTATCTCCTACTGCTTATCGTTTAAAGGTCACTTGGCCTGCTTCCCAGCTGCCAGTTTCTACATTTCTTTACCTAAAGACTTTCTGAGTTTGCTGAAGCCTACTTTGTCCCACTGAATGGAAGACCAGAAGTGGGAAAATTAACACCACAGGAAAAACAGTCATCAGTCGACGGCTGAGTGTGTAAAATACCCCATGCCCTAGCTTCTTCCCCTCTTTGGAGGGATAAGTCAAGTCTAAGGCACAGGCTATACAGTGAGTTTCTGAGATCACCATAGGGGGAACTTGATAACTCATCCTTTCTCGGCCACCTTCCTTTTCTTCACTAACTTTTGTGCTCTGTCCGGATGTTTACTTCACTTCCCAAATAGATGGCTAGCATTTGAATTCTTATCTGAGGGTCTGCTTCTGGGAGAATCCAAACTAGCCAAGTCCCAGTAGCTACTTACTGTATAATGGATACATATGTGAGCTGGGACCCAGCCAGAGTCACTGCCGCTTGCCCTTACTGCTGTTGTCATTCCTGAAATGTCCTGGGCACAGGTAGCAAATGGGATGTCCACAGACTCACAAACACACCTCTGAAGTGTCCCAGGAACTCCAGGCTTTGTTCCTAGGCGTTTCCCTGTGTCTTTATCTTACTCCTCTTGCTGGCCCAGTCAAGACGAGATGCTTTCTGCCGTATCTCTCAGCCCATCCTTGGCTGTTCTGCTTGGTGATCCCTCTTCTATCAAGAAAGACACTTCCCTTCATCACTTATTTCAGAGGCTGCCTCCTCTCCATCTCTCATCCTTAATGATTCTTTAATGGAATTAGTCAAGAAGTGCATCATGTCTTTGTGGTTTAATCTCCAATAAAGGATGGGAAGATGCGCTAACAGCGCCTGTTGTGCAAAACAAAAAGACCTGCATTTTGGAGAGATGACCCAAGTAAAGAGATGGAATCAGGGCATCTGGGGAATCCAAGCTGCCACTGGGCCCTTCCTCTGAGAAATTTGTTAACCAGTCTCCAAGTCTGGTACAATTAGATGACAACATTTATTTGCAAGTAGGAAGGGTGATGGTAGCAGCGCCATAATTCACGTCTTCAGTAAGTAGCTCAAGCCCAGCGTCAGAAGGGATCCATTGCCACTTAATCTTCTGCCTGGTTTTCACATTTTTGCATTTATATTGGGGATGTAAGTGACAAAATAGAGCATGTGACAGGCCAGGTTGTTGTCAGCTTCATTCTCAGATTGCCCATCGCTCTGGTTTTTGATAAGATAATTGCTCTATTTTGTGTGTGTTTCTTGCTTCTTGTGTGGCAAATTGGGTGATGTCGGGGCTGTCCCTGGAGCATGTTGCCTCATGAATTTGCAGAGGGAGGAGTAGACAGTGATTGTTTTGTTACGTGAGGTTGGAAGCTTCCCAGTTAGGCAAAGAACATTCCAGAAACTCCAGGCTGTCAGGTCCTCTTGTTCATCTTATAGTCAGTGGTCAGACTGCCTCACTAGCATCACCTATCACCCCTCTATTAGAGGGAGAATATAATTCATTGTCCAAACTAAAACCCTTTTGAGGATGAAAGGGGGCACTATGACTGATTATCCTAGGATGACAGCTATAAATTTGGCAAATTGGGACATACAGTCATGCTCTCTTCTCTGTTTCCACAGCCACTGTGATGGGGAGCTTCTTTAAGCTGACATAGTATATATGTAAAAATCTGTGTTTTTTAGACCCATGCTTAATAAATAAATATACATTTATTTTAAAGTTAAGAAGATAACAAGGATGCCTTCTTTAAACCTTTTCTTTTCACTATTATATTGGCAGTCTAAACCAGTATAGTAAAAGAAGACTATGATACAGAAGGCATAGGATTGGAAAAAAAGAAACAAGACTACCATTTTTATGGACAGTCGTGAATATCTATAAAGAAAACCCAAGAGTCTTTAAAGATCATAGCTAGAGTTAATGAGAATTCATTAAGTTTGTTGGATATAAGATCAATATCCCCAAATCAATTGGATCATGTCCATTAGCAAGAAACCATTAAAACACTATTTACAATAGCAGCACAAAAGCAACATGTCTAGGAGTAAATGTAATGGAAGCTGTATTAGATCTAGGAAAGAAAATAACACTTAAAGAAAACCTAAATGACCAGAGAGCTCTACCATGTTCAAGTATAGTATGAACTCTATATTGAAAAGATGTTGGTTCTTCCCCAATTAGCTTATAAATTTAGTAACAGTTCCAATAAAACTCCTAACAAGGTATTTGTGGAACTCCTTGGGCTTATTCTAAATTGGATATATGATAACAAAGGGCAAAGAACAGCTTTTGGGCACTTGGAGAAGAATAAGGTGAATATTCACTCTGTCAGACACCAAGATTTGTTATAAAGCTATAGTCATTAAGAAAGTATAGTATTCTTATGGGGCCAGATAAATAAATAGAACAGAAGAGAGGATCCAGACAAGCACCTGCACAAGCCTGCTAGTGACAGAGATGGCATAGCAGACCAGTGAATGATGTGGGGGTGATTAATTATCCATACCAAAAACAATCAGATTAGCAACTCATACAAAAAAACAGATTCCAGGTGAATTAAACACTTAAGAAACAAAACTTAAAAAGCCTTTAGTGATGATTTAGATGGATATCTTCATGAGATCAGTGTAAGAAATTTTTTTTTTAAATTTGAGGTACACGAATTGGATTGATTATAATCCTTGATTTATCATTTTGTTCCAGTTTGCTTTTATTTTGTTACATTCAGCTATTATTAATGGTGCAATAAGCACCTATGAAACCACCACCTAAAACAAAAGCTAGGGCCTTGAGATAATGATCTACGTCTAAAAGGATGCCCGCTGCATCCCATCCCCTTGTCTCTGTTTCCCAAGGAAACCACCATTCTGAACCATATGCCTGTTATTCTGTTTATTTTCTCTTTATATAGTTTTATTCCAATAAGTTTTCCTAAAAGTGTATATTTTTGTTTAATTGTTTTTAACTTACTAAAAAGGTATCATGCTGTTTTCAATCTTCTGGGAATTACTTTATTTTATATTATATTGCTAAGATTTTTCCATATAATTATGTTGCACAGTAGTTAGTTAGATTGTTTTATAATATTTCATGTGTGAATATCTCCCATTTTATTTGCTCTCCCAGTGATAGGCATTTGGTTGTTTTTAGGATGTTTGCTTTTATGAATGATGCTGTGATATGCATTTTTGTACTGTCTCCTGTTGTACCTATGCAATAGTTTACCTTGGGTATCCTTAGGGGTATAAAAAGATTTCTCAACAAGATAAAAAATGCACTCAGTATTGAAAAAGCATTGGTAATGTGACTTTATTAAAACTGAGAACTTTGGTTTTTCAACAGATGTCTTAAAGCAAATGACAAGACAAGTTATAAACTGGGGGAAGATATTTGCAGTATGCACAGCCTAAAATGATTTAGTATCAAGAATATGAAATAGAGCTTATAAATCAAAAAGGAAACTACAAACTACCAAATTAAAATGGATAATAAAGGACATGAACTTACAGTCTTCATAAAGGACTACATAGAAGGCCCATATATACGTGGAGATATTTCATGTTTCTTTAACATCATTGATCTGGGAAATGCAAATTAAAGTTGCAATGAGATTAATTTTATCTACTTAATTAGCAAAATTAAAAGTATGAAAATATCTAGCATCAGAGTGGATCTTGGGCCTTAGGATCTCTGGGACATTGCCCTGTTGGGATAATAATTTTAGAAAACATTTTGTCTTTATTTCCTTAAGTTAAACATGCATACAGGTGAACCTCATTTTATCATGCATTTGCTTTGCAGATGTTGTGTTTTTTACAATTGAAGATTTGGGGCAACCCTGTGCTGAGCAAGTCTATTGGCACCATTTATCCAATAGCCTTTGCTTATTTTTTGTCTGTCACATTTTGATAATTCTCACAATATTTCAAAAGTTTCAATTATTATTTATATTAGTTGTCATGTTTGTGATCTTTGATGTTATTCTGCAAAAAGATTATGATTTGATGATGGCTCAGTTAACTTTTTTTTTTAACAATAAAACATTTTTAAATTAAGGAATGTATATGTATACATTTTAAGACACGATACTATTGCATACATAATAGACTATAGTATAGTGTAAACATAACTTTTAGGTGCACTGGAAAACCAAAATATTTGTGTGACTCACTTTACTGTGATATTCACTTTATTGAGGTGGTCTGGAACCAAACCTACAGTATTTATTGTAGGAAGATTATTTACCACCAGGGAAGCCCCTGTGTGTATGTGTGTATGTATACACATACACATACATACATACATACATATATATATATATGTATGGATATACACAAGCACACACATATATATATATATATACATACACACACATACATATATATGCATACACACACACACACACATGTATACTTATGCTACAAGGCACAAAAGCCCAAGCCATAAAAAAGGTCAAAAGTTTTTATTAACAAATATTTATTTTAAGCCTCTATTATTAAAAGACACCTTTGAAAGTGAGCAGCCAACTGCTTAGGAGGAGATGCTTGCAATAATATTACGAATAAAGGACAGGAGAATGTGGAAAGAACTGCTATAAATCAGCTAGAAAACAAACACCATTGTGGAAAAGTGGGCTAAAGGCATGAATGGGCAAACTAGCGAAGAACACAAACAGCTGATAAGCAAACACAGCTCAAGCTCACAAGTCATCAGAAAAAAATGGAAATGGAAACTGTAATAAGATACTCTTTCATACTCATCAGATGAACAGCAACAGCAGTGTGCCCCAGTACCAAATGTTGAGAATTTGGTGCCACAGAACTGTTTTACATCGCTGCTGGGAGTATAAATTAATAAAAGCAATTACGGGAAAAAAATTGTAAATTTTCAGAAAAGTGTAACATGCATAAACCTTTAGGCCTACTTATTCCATCCTTAGATGGAAACTGAAAAAACTCTCATGTGAGTTCACAAACGTGTGCAAGACAATTCCTGACCACAGTGTACAATAGCATCAAATTGAAACACCCTGAGTCTCCAACAATAAAACAATGAATAAATTAGCTGAGTAATGTCATAATGGAATACTCCGCAGAAGGGGTCAGCAAACCTTTTCTGTAAAGGGCCAGATAGAAAATGTGTTAGGCTTTGAAGGGCATGCAGTCTCTATCATAGCTATCCAACCCTGCTGTTGTAGTGGGAAGCATTTATAGACAATACTTATATGAACAAGTGTGATGTGTTCCGATAATGGTATGAAAACATGGCTAGTGGATTTGACACATGGGCAAACTTCTCTAAGGAAATGAGAGTGAGTCCACTAAAGTGGCATCTGTCAACATGGATGAGTTCCACCAACATGAGATTGAGTGAAGAAATAAGTTGAAGAAGAAGCTGTCTGTATGAGATGGGTTCTTTACCATTGCGCCACCTGGGAAGTAGCAGACTGAATAAACAAGTGTGCTCACCAAGTGGGTGGGCATCATCTAATCCACTGAGGGCCAGAAAGAATAAGAAGGCGAAGGAAAGGAGAATTTACTCTGTCTGCTAGAGCTGGGGCATCCGTCTTCTCCTGTCCTTGACATCAGTGTTCCTGGCTCTCAGGCTGTCAAACTTGGAGTGAGGGGTACTGCTGTCTCTCCTGGTTCTCAGGCCTGCTGGTTTGGATCAGCACTATCTTGATGGCTTTCCAGGGCCTCCAGCTTACAGATGGCAGATGGAGGGACTTGTCAGCCTCCCTATTCCCATGAGTCAGTCCTTCAAAATAAATCTCTTTTTTATATGTCTGTATTTATCCTATTGGGGCACAAGTGTATATAGTACAGTATGAAGAAGTGCATGTGATGATAGACACCAAGTTCAAGAGAGCATTTCATTTGGGGGTGGAGGTGAGGTTCGAGTGATGAACTGGGTGCAGGGGCCGGGGACTTCAGCTGTACTAATAAAGTTTGATTTCTTAAGTAGGATAATAGATATCTGAATGACTGGGTAGTATTTCTTACACCTTTTTGTGTATCTTAAACATATCATGTATGATACCCTGCTGTTGTAGTGGGAAGCATTTATAGACAATACTTATATGAACAAGTGTGATGTGTTCTGATAATGGTATGAAAACATGGCTAGTGGATTTGACACATGGGCAAACTTCTCTAAGGAAATGAGAGTGAGTCCACTAAAGTGGCATCTGTCAACATGGATGAGTTCCACCAACATGAGATTGAGTGAAGAAATAAGTTGAAGAAGAAGCTATCTGTATGAGATGGGTTCTTTACCATTGCGCCACCTGGGAAGTAGCAGACTGAATAAACAAGTGTGCTCACCAAGTGGGTGGGCATCATCTAATCCACTGAGGGCCAGAAAGAATAAGAAGGCGAAGGAAAGGAGAATTTACTCTGTCTGCTAGAGCTGGGGCATCCGTCTTCTCCTGTCCTTGACATCAGTGTTCCTGGCTCTCAGGCTGTCAAACTTGGAGTGAGGGGTACTGCTGTCTCTCCTGGTTCTCAGGCCTGCTGGTTTGGATCAGCACTATCTTGATGGCTTTCCAGGGCCTCCAGCTTACAGATGGCAGATGGAGGGACTTGTCAGCCTCCCTATTCCCATGAGTCAGTCCTTCAAAATAAATCTCTTTTTTATATGTCTGTATTTATCCTATTGGGGCACAAGTGTATATAGTACAGTATGAAGAAGTGCATGTGATGATAGACACCAAGTTCAAGAGAGCATTTCATTTGGGGGTGGAGGTGAGGTTCGAGTGATGAACTGGGTGCAGGGGCCGGGGACTTCAGCTGTACTAATAAAGTTTGATTTCTTAAGTAGGATAATAGATATCTGAATGACTGGGTAGTATTTCTTACACCTTTTTGTGTATCTTAAACATATCATGTATGAATGTGAGAGTTGGACTATAAAGCAAGCTGAGTGCCAAAGAATTGATGCTTTTGAACTGTGGTGTTGGAGAAGACTCTTGAGAGTCCCTTTGACTGCAAGGAGATCCAGCCAGTCCATCCTAAAGGAGATCAGTCCTGAGTGTTCATTGGAAGGACTGATATTGAAGCTGAAGGTCAAATACTTTGGCCACCTGATGCGAAGAGCTGACTCATTGGAAAAGACCCTGATGCTGGGGAAGATTGAAGGCAGGAGGAGAAGGGGGTGACAGAGGAGGAGATGATTGGATGGCATCACCGACTCAATGGAGATGAGCTGGGTAAACTCCGGGAGTTGGTGATGGACAGGGAGGCCTGGCGTGCTGCGGTCCACGGGGTTGCAAAGAGTCACACACGACTGAGCGACCAAACTAAACTGAACTGAAACATATCCTAATATACTTAAAAAAAACACAAGAGACTCCTTACTGTGATTCCATATTATTTTATGATGTGTCCCTGTGTCTGCCTAGACCTGCGTCCTTGTCCACATCCATGAAGCTCTGCTCATGGTCTCCAGGAGTGAGGGCCTCTTTATCAAATGGTCCTTCTTTCCTTGTCTCTTTTGCTTCCAGAAGACCAGGAAGCAGAGCTAGAACTTTTTGTGGATGGTTTCTGTTATGATTTCCTGGCACCAGATGCTCTAGTTTGTCTATACCAGTGCCAGTGGGGTTGAATGGTTTGGGAAGCCAGGGCAGCTTGGAGGGTGGCTGAGCGTGAGTGGTCTCTGGCTTCTCTTAGATGAAGGAGCCTCACCCTTGGAGGCTGTCGCTAGCTCTCTGGTCTCTCCTCAGCATCTCTGTGGAGCCCAGTCAGTAATCACTGGGGAGTCAAGGCTTTTGGACTTTAGGCAAGTGGTTTGACTTCTCTGAGCTTGTTTCCTCAGTCGAAAATGAGGAATCATAAACCAGTGCCCCGTGTTGCTTTCTGCAACCATGAAAAGGGACACTTTGTGCAAAGAAGATGGCAGCCATTCCCATTCCAGGTTCTAAAGGGTGCGCCTTACATTCCTTGAAAGCACAGGCCCCGCAATAGCGAGTTGCAGAGAGGACTGAGTCTCCCCCTCCTTTTAGATAATTGTGATACAGAGCCATGTTATATTTTCTGTTTGCCTCTTTGGGTTCCCTACCCACGTTCCACCCATTGGCTCTGTGAGTTTGACTATTTCAGATATCTCATGTGAGTGGAATCAGGCAGTCTTTGTCTTTCTGTGATTGACTCCTTTCACTTAGCATAATGTCTATAAGTTTCATGCATGTTGTCCCAGATGTCCCTTCTTTTTAAAGGATGCATCATAATCTTGTGTGTGTGTGTGTGTGTGTGTGTGTGTATGTGAACATATATACTCAGACACACAGAGGAATGTCATTGTGTGACATTGGACATTTAGTCTGTTTCTGCATCTTGTCTATTTCAGTCAAGCAAAATGAATAAGCTCTAAAGATCTGCTGTACGTCACTGAACCTGTAGTCAACAATACATTGTACAGTTAAAATTTGGTTAAGAGGGTAGATCTCACATTAAGTATTCTTTCCACACACGTGCAAAACCACTGAAGGAAAGGGGGTGGAGCAGGAAGCACAGAATTTAATCATGTTTCTTTCAGAGCTTTCTGTCTTGAGAAGATTTATTTCTGCCATGATTACAGTTCTTTCCTTTTCTCTTCACTGTAAATGAGATCTTTTTCTTCTCTTCCAAATTTTTGCACTTTGTCAGGAGGTGTTGTCATTATGATTGGTTTTTTAAAGTCTAGTAAATCTAGCATTATATTATAGAATCACAACATTAGAGAAATCTTTAGAGGGCATTTCATGCATATGGAGGGAATCTTTACTGTAGCTGTTCTGGGAGGTGAGCCTTGGTTTTTGATTGCTTCTAGTGATGGAGAACTCACTGTCTGCAGAGGAAGCAGGACTTTGAATTCCTTTTCACATTGCTGGGGAGTCAGGAGACCTGTGTTCTAGCACCAGCTCCATCACCAATTGGCTGAGCAACATTGGCAAAATTCTCTTCTCTGTGCCTTAGTTTTCTCATCCATCTGCAAAATGGGATCATTTCCATTGAAAGATAGTTGCAAACTGAGCACCAGATCACAAAACTCAGTCACAGACTGAACACCAGATCTTCCTCTGAGACCAGGCAGGGCTGGGAGCTTTCTGTGGGGAAGAACTGACTTTTTTCTTTTATTTAAAATTCTTTTTTTTCTGGTTATAGAAATAAATGTGTTCATTGTAAAAGAAAATTAGGAAAAAAAATTAGGAAATCACCTAAGAGCATTAGGCAGAAACCAAAAATTGTCCTAAGTCCTACAAACAAGGTATGATCCTGTTTACAAACTAAGCTGTAAAAGACCTAGTCATCTTAATAAAAGTGATTAAAGCAGGATAATAATAGTACTAAACAATGCTACAAGGAAGCATTAACCAAACAGCAGAAACCAAGCCTTTCTCTAAACATTTTACATATTTTAATTTCATTTAATTCTCACAATGGAGACCATCATCTCCATTTTATAGATGAGGGGATTCTTGCTCAAGGTCCCACAGTAGGTGGCAGAGTTTGTGCTCTTAACCACTAGGTCAAATTTAATGTGGAATTTTGAACCTGTCCTTTCAAAACATCATGCCCTGTACATTTTACCTTATAAAACAGATGTCAGTGAGTAAGGTGTCACAGCCTCTTGGATTCTGCAACAGGCAAGGTGGAATGGGTATGCATATGGCTGGCTTGCTACGTGAGCTCAGCCACCTTCCAATGAATGCCTGCACCAGTGGTGTACTTTTTTTTTTCTTTTTGACTGTGCAGCATAGCTGCTGCTGCTGCTAAGTCGCTTCAGTCGTGTCCAACTCTGTCCTGTCCCACAGATGGCAGCCCACCAGGCTCCCCCGTCCCTGGGATTCTCCAGGCAAGAATACTGGAGTGGGTTGCCATTTCTTTCTCCAATGCATTAAAGTGAAAAGTGAAAGTGAAAATGTTCAGTCATGTCTGACTCTTCGCAACCCCATGGACTGTAGCCTACCATGCTCCTCCGTCCACTGGATCTTCCAGGCAAGAGTACTGGAGTGGATTGCCATTTCCTTCTCCAAAATGGAAACTCATATTCATAATATAAAAACAGGCAAATTTAGATCTTTCTCTAATTTGTGATAAATGATGTTTTACAAAGTGAAAAAGCTTGATTTGTTAGCAACTAGATTAAAAATTGACATTTGATATCATGTTTAGATTTGGGACCTAATTGCATATTTAATGGGATCCAAAACTTAACAATACATTGCAGCATGAGAAATAGGCATACACTGTTTTTAAGACCTGACATTTAACATACCTGAAATTTCTCTTAAAATTCTTCCTAAAAGTCAATTGTGTCCTGTTTCCAAAACATGATGAGAGAGGGTTTGCAAGCCTGCCTCTACTAATAAGACACTTTGGGCTGTAGATGTTTTTTTTATTTCTAATAAGAATAAAAAGTCAGCTGGACAGAACAGTTACTCTCACTCTTCTTTAGAAAATGGCTTTTGAAGCTGTGGGGACTTCTTGATAAGTTCCTTCAGAATGTTGTTCAGATGCACACAGTTTCTAGATCTGGCTGAGATGGTCTGAGGGTGAATTTTCCAGGATTGCCTCCCTTTACGTCGCTCTCACGTTTCCACATCCCAGGGTGAGAGGGCCTGGTGTTCGACCTCTGCCTGGTGATTGACCTCATGTCCAGTTGGCCTCTGCTGACCTCTGCACAGGACTCCCTGGCCAGCCTAAAGGCTCTTGAAGCATTCTGCTTTAAAGGAAAAAACTCCCACATTTGACTGATAATTTTTTCAATTTTTTTTCTTTTGCTGCACCACATAGCATATTGGATCTTAGTATCCCCAAATAGGGATTGAACCCACACCCCTTGAATTGGCAGCGTGGAGTCTTAACCACTGGACTACCAGGGAAGTCCCTTGACTGATAATTTTGATTGTTGCTTTCTAAGGGATAAAATCGAAAATAGACAGTTTTCTTATTATAATGACAGAAAATTTTAGAATCCATTTGTGAACTCTGGGTGGAGATCGAACCCTTGACTGGAAGATGGTCATTTGGATAAATGTCCCCTCTAGCCCTTTGCTGGGTATTCTGTGTTTCCCTTTGGACATAGCATGCTGTTGGTGGAGGCCTAATTTATTTCAAGATCCCCATTCAGAAACTTTTCAGGAGTAGGAATTAGCAGGGTTTTAGGGGGTCAAAGACCCTAGATCTCTTCAACCATAGCTATTTTCTCTCTCTCTCTGTCTCAGTTTCCTCATCTGCACAACAAAGGCATAGAACTACTTGACCTTGACTCGTGGTCCAGGAATGGATTCTCTCACAAGACAAGCACCAAGTGCCTTGTTTACCCATCTCACGGCAGGATAATTTTAGACAGCCATCAGTTTCCTTGAAAAAACCCCATGGAGATTCACCTCAGATTGGGACTTGAACCCATGGGAAAAAACCTGTGGCCTTCCAACTGAGATTATATACCTGGTTTCACAACCTAACAAAGCTCAGGTTCTTGATGTCTTATCTCAGAAAGAATTCAGTGAGAGACAAAGTGATAGGTAAGAAGTGGGCTTATTTAGATAGAAACATACTCCATCTCTGAAAGTGAGAGTGGCCTCAAAATGTGGTGTGGTTGGCTTTTATGGGCTGGATGATTTCATAGGCTAATGAGTGGGTGGATTATTCTAACTATTGTGGGGTGTGCTCAGCAGCTTCAGTTGTGTCTGAATCTTTGCAGCCCCCATGGACCATAGTCCCCCAGGCTCCTCTGTCCATGGGATTCTCCAGGCGAGAATCCTGGAGTGGGTTGCCATTCCCTTCTCCGGGGGATCTTTCCAACCCAGGGATTGAAACCACCTCTCTTTCATCTGTCTTCTGCATTGGCAGGCAGGTTCTTTACCACTAGCACCACCGGGGGTGGGGCGGAGAGTTCTAGGAACTGGAAGTTCCACTACCCACTTTCTGGTCTCTGATGGTTGTCCTTGGAGCGGTCACAGCACGTGGGACAGGTGTCGTTCAGCTTGCTGGTGTGTTACAGTGAGCCTCCATGGGCTCAAAGTCTACTGGAAGTTGACTCGTCCACCGTCTTGGACCCCTTTGGTTCTCATCAGCTTATGTTGTGCCCTCAGGCTACGTCATTCTTTCAAAGTTTGTGCCCTGGCCCTCCCTAGATCTCTTCAACCATAGCTATTTTCTCTCTCTCTCTGTCTCAGTTTCCTCATCTGCACAACAAAGGCATAGAACTACTTGACCTTGACTCGTGGTCCAGGAATGGATTCTCTCACAAGACAAGCACCAAGTGCCTTGTTTACCCATCTCACGGCAGGATAATTTTAGACAGCCATCAGTTTCCTTGAAAAAACCCCATGGAGATTCACCTCAGATTGGGACTTGAACCCATGGGAAAAAACCTGTGGCCTTCCAACTGAGATTATATACCTGGTTTCACAACCTAACAAAGCTCAGGTTCTTGATGTCTTATCTCAGAAAGAATTCAGTGAGAGACAAAGTGATAGGTAAGAAGTGGGCTTATTTAGATAGAAACATACTCCATCTCTGAAAGTGAGAGTGGCCTCAAAATGTGGTGTGGTTGGCTTTTATGGGCTGGATGATTTCTAGGCTAATGAGTGGGTGGATTATTCTAACTATTGTGGGGTGTGCTCAGCAGCTTCAGTTGTGTCTGAATCTTTGCAGCCCCCATGGACCATAGTCCCCCAGGCTCCTCTGTCCATGGGATTCTCCAGGCGAGAATCCTGGAGTGGGTTGCCATTCCCTTCTCCGGGGGATCTTTCCAACCCAGGGATTGAAACCACCTCTCTTTCATCTGTCTTCTGCATTGGCAGGCAGGTTCTTTACCACTAGCACCACCGGGGGTGGGGCGGAGAGTTCTAGGAACTGGAAGTTCCACTACCCACTTTCTGGTCTCTGATGGTTGTCCTTGGAGCGGTCACAGCACGTGGGACAGGTGTCGTTCAGCTTGCTGGTGTGTTACAGTGAGCCTCCATGGGCTCAAAGTCTACTGGAAGTTGACTCGTCCACCGTCTTGGACCCCTTTGGTTCTCATCAGCTTATGTTGTGCCCTCAGGCTACGTCATTCTTTCAAAGTTTGTGCCCTGGCCCCTTCCCTCCTGTTTCAGAGAGGCTTCTATGTGGGCAGCCAACTTTGCTTGAAGAAAGTTTCAGAGAGAGGCTAAGCTGCCATTTCTACTCTCATTCACCCTGATGAACGGTGAGCTGCCTTGAGGATGTGATTTTAGGGACACTGAGACCCCAGGAAATCCCCCTTATCTTCTCGCTGATTTGAAGTTGTCTTTAATGAACCATCTTTTTTCTCCATGAGGAGGAGAGAGGCAGAGACAGTGAAATTTGTGTCTTTTCAGCAGGATGAATTGATAGAGAAAGCAAGAATCAAAATGAAACTCACAGTTTGGGTTCTGCTTCCTTAGGAACCAGAGTTGGGTCAGCTTTCTGGGGTGAAGGATTCTTCTTGAAATCTTCCAGATTCTGGACAACCTGGAAGCTTTCTCCTTTGGTTTCACACCTGCAACTCCAGTTCTGGCCTCTAGAGGGTGTGGAACCCCAACTCCAGGGCCCTGGACCAGAAGCCCGTTCTGGAATTCTTGAATGATCTTGTGGGAAAGGTCCCGGAAGCTGGAATTAATGTCTCTTGCCTGAGTTCACAGCTGGGGAAAACAAGGCCTAGAGAAGGGAACTCACTCAGGGCCACACACGCTTAAAGGCAGAGCCAGGGCAGGAGCTCAAGTCTGCTGGCCCTGAGTTCAGGCCTCTGCAAACCCTGATAATGGGGAAGTGGGGCCCTAGGGAGGAGGTGTCCCCAACCTGTCACCTGTCCACCCCGTTCCTCAGCCACTTTTTTCATTGTGAAGGTTTTGGTCTTGGAGTCATCTGAAATAACTAAGTAAATTCCCTTAAGCTAGAAGCTCCCAAGACTGAGACCTAGGTTCTCAGGCCTGCAGGAAACTTGGGAGCACTCTTGATTTGGAAAAATCTGGGGAGCACAGGAGATGCAGGGTCTTCTGCTCCAGATGAACTTCTCATTCAGGGAAGGATCTCTGGAGGAGGTGGCACTTGAACCTGAATCAAGAAATGAGCCTGTGTCCGGGGCAGATGGCACAGTCTGGAGCAAGTGGGTGGTGGAAGTGTGGGGACCAGACGTGGAAAGAGGAGGTGCTTTTCCATGCAGGCCACCAGGAGCCACAGAACAGCACGGCTTAGAAAGGTTAACTGCCTCCATGTCTGCCCCAGAGGACTGTCCCTGCAGGCATTTGGGAAGCAATGGGTTAACAGCAAGAGCGCTGCCTCTCCACCCTCACAAAATGTCTCTGCCACACATTGGGCCATCATTCTCCCTAATAAAATAATATGAAGCTCAATTATGCTCCTGTTCCCATGTTCCTGGACTTCATTAAGCACAGAGGGGTTAAAAACTTGTATAAATTAATCAATGTACCATAATCCTAAAAATTAGAAGATGAGTCCTTGAGGAAGTAATGTAATACGGGGCTTTTTAATTAGCAGGGCCCCCGAGATTCAGTGCTGTCTCCCCTGCATGTCTTGTGTTTATGAATTGCTTTATCATCTGCAGGGGAAGGGCCCCGCAGACTCCCGGCCTGTTCTAAGGAAACGCTAGAAGCTGTGTAATTCCCCCTGCTCCTCCCCTCCTCAGAGCTGGAGCAGAGTGACAGAGCTGGCCTGGAGTTTCTCTCTTCCTTTTCTGCCCCCTAAAAGACTTTCAAAAGGAAACTCAGAAAAATGATCCAGAGAGGGCACTCAGCTATCCTTTTTCCCGGGGGGAGGGGGTGTGTGTGTGGAAATTCAGAGCACAGATTCTAGGGCCACATGGGTCTGGGTCTGGATTATCTAGCTCTGCACCGTGTGCAGGTGACCTGCCCTTGGAAAGTATTCAATTGCCTCAGTTCTTCCTCTGTCCCAGGCCTTGGTGAGGAATGCCTCCTTACAGTTAACAAGAGCTTCTGGGCTCTCTCCGCCACACCATCTCGCCTCCTTTCTGACACAGGCCAAATAGCATCTTCTCCCTGCTGGCGCTTGGCCATCTTTTTCTTTTGTGACCTTCCTCTCTTCTTAACTTCTATCCTTCTCAGCAATCTTGAACCATGCCAACTGTTTGCATCCTAACAAAACCCACCCATGACTCCTCCTTGACCCCACTTGCTTTCCAGCTCAGGCCTCTTGCCTCTCCTCCCATCTCGCACTCAGTCCACTAGAGCTGGACCCTGTCCTCAGCACAGCACTGACATTCTTCTCATTAGGGTCTCCAGCAACCCTAATAAAGACCTCAGCGTCTTTATCTTATTTGACTTCTTTACACTTGTGGACTCAGATGATCCTTCCTTCCTCCTAGAGCCCTCTTGGGTTTCTTCTTGGCTTTTCAGACATTCCTTCTCAGACTTTTCCCCTCCCTCTTCTATCCTAGGAGCACTGGTGTTTCTCAGGTTTGTTATCTATGCTCTCCTAGGGATGCTCACTCACTGCAGAGCCTCTCCACCACTTATACTCAGGACTCTCACAGGCCTCCCTGGCTCTGTCCTCTCTGCTCTGCTCAGACCCTGAACCTGCTTGGTCATTCTGCTTGAGCATCTTACAGGCTCTTTAAACTCAGTGTGTCTATGACAAAACTCAACTCCTTCCTTTCCCAAGAGGTAGGTCTTCTTTAGCATCCCAGTCTAGAAAATGGCACCAATATCCACCCAATGATGTAGAAACCTGCTTCTCCAACACAGGGGCCAGGACTGAGTATCTCAGTTCCTACTATATCCCCCAGGCCTGGCACAGAGTCTTGAAAATACCAGACCTTTGGTAAATGGATTTCATGAATGAATGGATGGCTCCATTTACTTTCTTTTCCATGAAGATTTGCTGGCTCATTTGATGAATGGCAACATGTTTTCTGTGAGTCCATCTTTCCTAATGGTTTCACCAGGACTGAGGCTGACACTGACCTTGATGCAAATCAGGACTCCTGGGTGGGAAAGAGTCCTCAGCTCCAAGCAGGAAACCTCCATTTACTTGTTTCTCTAGCCTCTCATTTATCAAAGGGCCTCTGGATTAGAAAAGGCCCCTGGAGGATGTCGTACAGTGCCTGGAGGAACAGAGATTCCAGCCTGTGTAGGGAGCTGCAGGGTCCCAGCTGTGCTGCCCCATGCGGGGCCCAGTGGGGACAGGTTTCTTTGGTGAACGAGGGCATGGTGCCTGTCTGGCACCCACACACTCTGCTGCCTGGAGATGCTTCCCCAGAGTCAGAGGGTGGGCTGTGGCAGTTCTGGCCCTTCCGCCGACCAGTCTTCCCCTGGAGAAGCATTTGCTCTGTCTTCTGAAGAATGACTGGGTAACGTGGGACAGTCACTCACACCTGCATGCGAGGCAGTGCCACTCCTGTTTCATTCATTTCAGAATCTATTTTTATCCTGGCGCATTTACCTTGTGTATGCACACATGCACGCACACACACCAGCAGTGCTGCCAAAATTCACATTCACACTCCTCTCCCACACAAGATTTTCCTTTGAACATGAGGGCTCCTGG
The DNA here is from genome assembly GCA_006408675.1 of Madoqua kirkii. Taxonomy (NCBI): domain Eukaryota; kingdom Metazoa; phylum Chordata; class Mammalia; order Artiodactyla; family Bovidae; genus Madoqua; species Madoqua kirkii. The sequence goes on along the minus strand of SJYC01022497.1, from coordinate 23,124 downwards.
GGAGCCCGAGCCTGCCCCTGGATGGGGCTGAGGACCTGGCCAGGAGTGGGAGTGCAGGGCTCTTTGCCCAGCAGTCTGGGCAGTGCTGGGTTCAAGACATCACGGCAGGAAGTCCATCTGGCTCCCGCATCTCCCTGGGGTGAACCCCTTCTTTAGCGCCTCTTCTGTCTCTTGGGGGACTCTGGCTGCTCTCTGGTCAACAGGAGCCTGAGCTGGAGAGGCAGAATCCCTCTGCCCCCTTGAAGAAGGCATGTTAAGTGAGTCAGTCGTGTCTGACTCTTTGCAACCCCATGGTCTATAGCCCACTAGGCTCCTCTGTCCATGGAATTCTCCAGGCAAGAATACTGGAGGAGGTAGCCATTTCCTTCTCCAGGAGATCTACCTGACCCAGGGATCAAACCCGGGTCTCCTGCATTGTGGGCAGACTCTTTACCATCTCAGCTACCAGGGAGGTCCCTTGGATCCCCTCAGATCCATCCTTGCCTCCCTCACCACACTGTCAGCTAATGAGGTGTGGCAAGGGCAGACAGGGCCCTGGGTCAGGAGCCAGGAGGAGTCAAGTCTCTGTGCAAAGGAACTCTCTTGCCTTTGTATCCCGACAGCGCTCATTGACACAGGGTCTTCCTTGCCCTGGGGCTCAGGGAACCTCTCAATAATTTTCTAGGTGGCTCCAGTTCTGCCTTGTGGGCCTCAAGGACGATGGGCAGGAGATGCTCCTCATTCTTTCCCAGACCAGGACTGGCTCTGTGAGTTGGGGAGGATTTCTGGAACTCCGAGAGAATTCAGGGAACAACTTGGGGACACACAGGGAGAACGTTCAAGTAGATGCTCCTAAAGTATGGAATCCCTACCACAACTGCACACATAGTGAGTGTGTATGTGTGCACACACATGTGCACGCGCACACACATACACACACAGGGGTTAGGACTGTCTTCCAGAGAAGTTAAGCCACAATTGCCAAGGGCAAGCATTTTGCACACAGATCATTGTGTGACCATGAATCAGGCCTGAGTTTGGGACAGTCTGCAGAGACTGGTCTATGGCCCAGCTTTCAAAATCTTAAAAAATAATAATGAAGAAAAAACAATGCAATCACAAAACCTAATACTCAAGGGACAGTAAAAACCAGAAGGGCTCATTATTTTCCTTTGGAAATCTAAAACTTGGATTTCCTAACTTCTTTTTAAGGAGGTAGCATTTAGTTTTGAAACAAAAATCCCCTGCAGACATATTCAGTGCGTAAGATGCAGAAAAGCAAGGTGAGCGGTGGAAGGGGGATGGGGTCTGTCAGCTCTTGGCCCCCCGCCAACCCCCCCCCCCACCCTCCACTACTTTCCTCTCTTCAGCCTATCTGGAGTGGTGAAGGGTGGACTTTCAGGAATCTTTAGAGCAGTCTGAAAACCACTGACCTCAGAGAACAAGGCCAGCCCACTTTTTCCCGGTGGTCCAGTGAGATCTTTGGTGCTGAACCCAGACAGCTTTTCAGTATTGCAGCATCTGATGGAGAAGTGACTCAGCCTTGTCTCTGATGGAAAGAGAAGAGGAGGCCTGGGCTGTATCCCTGAGTGGCCCTCTCTAATGGGGATCTGGGTGCCTGGGGGAGCTGTGGCCTGCAGAGTCTCACTCACACAGGAATACAACAGCTCCGCGAAGCACCTGCTGGAGAGTAGGACCTGACATCTGGGCAGGCCCATGCTCCACTGCCCCACGCCCCATCCCTGTGGTCTCCAGGTCAGACCCAGACCTGTCTCCTTGCCCTGCAGATCTACTACCTCTTGCAGTAAATGCCTGCAGCCCAGCTGGTCTCAGAAGCTTGGCAGCCACAGAAGGAGGCTCCTGTAATTTTCTCCACATCTATTAATGCAAGGACACCTCTGAGAACTGTAGGATTTGCTTTATCTATTGACACTCAGGAAAGAGCATCATCATGGACCCCACATGTGTTCCAGCACCCTTTCCCAGTGAGACAGTGTCTTCTGTGGTCCTTGAGTTAAATGCAGAGGAAAGGGGCCTAGAAAGGCGGGTGGTGCCCTCACAGCCTTAGGAGAGCGGTTATCTCGGAATGTTGACAGCGGTGTGAAAGATGAGTTGTTGATGTCTCACTAAAGTTTATCTAAGAAACCTCTTCACCCACTGCAGCACTTCATTCCCTCAGGCTGCTTCTGACCTTCGTGTCACCAGGGCAACCCAGAGTGCTTGCCAGGGTGGGGCTGCATATAACTGTCACTGACCCATCATTCTCTGATGCTGGGCCTCAGAAGCTTCCTCCTGGGATGAACTGTCATTTGAAGAGCCCCTTGAAAGCATCGAGGCTTTGCCTAAAATCTTAGCAAAGGGTTATATCTTGAGAATTTCTCCATATCCAGGATCAATAAGTCAGAAACATTTCTGAACTATGGAGACTTACGTGCTGAGCAGGGATTGTGTTCTAAGGCAGCATGGGAGTGCTGTCTTCACTGGGTCTTGCTGCTAGAGAAATCAGCATGTGTATTTTGACAGAGAGGTGAGGCCTTACCTGGTGGGAGAGGATGGATGGAGAAGAAGTGTTAATTAGAGCAACCCGATGATCAGCTTCTAGGACTTATTTATGCAGGAGCCCTGAATAGCTTTCCCTCCAGACTTACCCTCCATAGATAACTGGGGATATTAAGGAGAGGGAACGCCTTCCCAGTTCATGGGAGGATGCTATGTGATCCAAGGTGCCAAGAACCCACAGGAAAAGGTCAGATCAGCAGGTGGGCCCTTGGAGGGTGAGGATGGGTGCTGGTTCAGGAGGCTGCATGCCTGTGTGTTTCTGCTCCTCCTGATGCCCTCTCCCCTGCTCCCATTGCTCCTTGAACCTTACCAGGGGATATGAGTTGCAACGGTGATAGGAGGGGAGAGCTAATCTCAGAGAAAACCTGGGGAGGGGTAAAGTCCTGAGAGAGAGAGGATTCTGACATAATGTCAGCCATCATCCCAACTTCCCCCAGAGCTGAACTTCGGGCAGTGTGTCGCCTTTCCCTGCTTGACAGGTGGGCAGGTGGGACCAAGAGAACCTGCCACCTGCTGAGACTCAGCCTTGTCGACGTCTCATCCCATTACCCTGGTGACCTCGGGGGTCACAGATGCTGAAGGGAAGGCACTGTCATGGTAATATCGGGCCTTGGTCTCCATGCCTTCGAGGTGGGGCCCTGTGAGTGTGGAAGGGTTCTTTGCTGAGCACAGAGGTAGCTGGTTGTGAGCTGCACTCGCTTCCAGGCTCCGCCCCCCCCCCCGCTGGTCTCCTCTTTGCTTTTAAAGGGGCAGGAGGGGCCTCCTCCAAGCTTTTAACGTCTCTTCTTATACACAGACAACCTCCCTGTGAACACTGCAGAGACCTTGGCCTTCACCAGTGCCCTTCCTCTTGGGAGTGAGGCATCAGGAGGGTCCTTGAGCATCTCCTGGATGCTGGAGAGCAAGCTCAGCAGTGATAAAGATTTCCTACTGGAATGTTGACAAGGAGGTAAAAGATGCAGTTCATATGTTGTTGTTTTTTTCTCTTAAATTACAAATATTCATCATTTGAATGCATCCTTCCCTCCTTTCCTTCCTTCTTTCTCTTTCCTCTCCCCCTACCCCCTCAATTTGCTGAGCACCAAGGCTCCATAACAAGTCTTGAGGATGCAACAAAGAGTAAGTCTGGGGGCCCTGGAGGAAGTAGTCTGTGGCCTGTATTTGAGGAGATGGAGGTTAGACGTCTCAACTAATGCTGACTTCTGTAGAGGAGGCTGTGTGTGGTGTGTAGGTGCAGAAGAGAGGACAGACAATTGGATCTGGAGGTATCATGAGAGCATCTCATCCCCCCCCCCCCACCCTCCACTACTTTCCTCTCTTCAGCCTATCTGGAGTGGTGAAGGGTGGACTTTCAGGAATCTTTAGAGCAGTCTGAAAACCACTGACCTCAGAGAACAAGGCCAGCCCACTTTTTCCCGGTGGTCCAGTGAGATCTTTGGTGCTGAACCCAGACAGCTTTTCAGTATTGCAGCATCTGATGGAGAAGTGACTCAGCCTTGTCTCTGATGGAAAGAGAAGAGGAGGCCTGGGCTGTATCCCTGAGTGGCCCTCTCTAATGGGGATCTGGGTGCCTGGGGGAGCTGTGGCCTGCAGAGTCTCACTCACACAGGAATACAACAGCTCCGCGAAGCACCTGCTGGAGAGTAGGACCTGACATCTGGGCAGGCCCATGCTCCACTGCCCCACGCCCCATCCCTGTGGTCTCCAGGTCAGACCCAGACCTGTCTCCTTGCCCTGCAGATCTACTACCTCTTGCAGTAAATGCCTGCAGCCCAGCTGGTCTCAGAAGCTTGGCAGCCACAGAAGGAGGCTCCTGTAATTTTCTCCACATCTATTAATGAAGGACACCTCTGAGAACTGTAGGATTTGCTTTATCTATTGACACTCAGGAAAGAGCATCATCATGGACCCCACATGTGTTCCAGCACCCTTTCCCAGTGAGACAGTGTCTTCTGTGGTCCTTGAGTTAAATGCAGAGGAAAGGGGCCTAGAAAGGCGGGTGGTGCCCTCACAGCCTTAGGAGAGCGGTTATCTCGGAATGTTGACAGCGGTGTGAAAGATGAGTTGTTGATGTCTCACTAAAGTTTATCTAAGAAACCTCTTCACCCACTGCAGCACTTCATTCCCTCAGGCTGCTTCTGACCTTCGTGTCACCAGGGCAACCCAGAGTGCTTGCCAGGGTGGGGCTGCATATAACTGTCACTGACCCATCATTCTCTGATGCTGGGCCTCAGAAGCTTCCTCCTGGGATGAACTGTCATTTGAAGAGCCCCTTGAAAGCATCGAGGCTTTGCCTAAAATCTTAGCAAAGGGTTATATCTTGAGAATTTCTCCATATCCAGGATCAATAAGTCAGAAACATTTCTGAACTATGGAGACTTACGTGCTGAGCAGGGATTGTGTTCTAAGGCAGCATGGGAGTGCTGTCTTCACTGGGTCTTGCTGCTAGAGAAATCAGCATGTGTATTTTGACAGAGAGGTGAGGCCTTACCTGGTGGGAGAGGATGGATGGAGAAGAAGTGTTAATTAGAGCAACCCGATGATCAGCTTCTAGGACTTATTTATGCAGGAGCCCTGAATAGCTTTCCCTCCAGACTTACCCTCCATAGATAACTGGGGATATTAAGGAGAGGGAACGCCTTCCCAGTTCATGGGAGGATGCTATGTGATCCAAGGTGCCAAGAACCCACAGGAAAAGGTCAGATCAGCAGGTGGGCCCTTGGAGGGTGAGGATGGGTGCTGGTTCAGGAGGCTGCATGCCTGTGTGTTTCTGCTCCTCCTGATGCCCTCTCCCCTGCTCCCATTGCTCCTTGAACCTTACCAGGGGATATGAGTTGCAACGGTGATAGGAGGGGAGAGCTATCTCAGAGAAAACCTGGGGAGGGGTAAAGTCCTGAGAGAGAGAGGATTCTGACATAATGTCAGCCATCATCCCAACTTCCCCCAGAGCTGAACTTCGGGCAGTGTGTCGCCTTTCCCTGCTTGACAGGTGGGCAGGTGGGACCAAGAGAACCTGCCACCTGCTGAGACTCAGCCTTGTCGACGTCTCATCCCATTACCCTGGTGACCTCGGGGGTCACAGATGCTGAAGGGAAGGCACTGTCATGGTAATATTGGGCCCTGGTCTCCATGCCTTCGAGGTGGGGCCCTGTGAGTGTGGAAGGGTTCTTTGCTGAGCACAGAGGTAGCTGGTTGTGAGCTGCACTCGCTTCCAGGCTCCGCCCCCCCCCCCGCTGGTCTCCTCTTTGCTTTTAAAGGGGCAGGAGGGGCCTCCTCCAAGCTTTTAACGTCTCTTCTTATACACAGACAACCTCCCTGTGAACACTGCAGAGACCTTGGCCTTCACCAGTGCCCTTCCTCTTGGGAGTGAGGCATCAGGAGGGTCCTTGAGCATCTCCTGGATGCTGGAGAGCAAGCTCAGCAGTGATAAAGATTTCCTACTGGAATGTTGACAAGGAGGTAAAAGATGCAGTTCATATGTTGTTGTTTTTTTCTCTTAAATTACAAATATTCATCATTTGAATGCATCCTTCCCTCCTTTCCTTCCTTCTTTCTCTTTCCTCTCCCCCTACCCCCTCAATTTGCTGAGCACCAAGGCTCCATAACAAGTCTTGAGGATGCAACAAAGAGTAAGTCTGGGGGCCCTGGAGGAAGTAGTCTGTGGCCTGTATTTGAGGAGATGGAGGTTAGACGTCTCAACTAATGCTGACTTCTGTAGAGGAGGCTGTGTGTGGTGTGTAGGTGCAGAAGAGAGGACAGACAATTGGATCTGGAGGTATCATGAGAGCATCTCAAGGAAGTGATCCTTGAGCTACATTTTGAAGGAAGAGATTTCTATGTGGGGAGGGGGTATGATGTGCCTGGCAGAGGGTACTCTGTGCACGGTAGAGGACACACTGGGTGAATCTGACCGTTGTTTTCTGTGTTGGTCACCAAGGCCAGCCATGATGGCAAATTTGGGGCACCCCTGCCATCCTCCTTTTCCTTCTCCGAGGTGTTGCCCTCTTATGTGCAGGTCTGACCTGCCTCCAGGAGCCCTGCCTTCCACTGTGGGTCATCCTCCATCCAGAAGGTCCCCATGCCTCACATCTCAGGCCTGGCCACGACCAACTCTCTCACTGCTAGTTCCGGGACTTGTGTTCAAGATCTAAAGTCGAGAGAGTCCCTGAGTTTGTAGGGAGTGATACCAGGTAGTAGCAGACATTCTCAAAGATTCCGTGGCTGGGGTGCAGCATTAAAAAAATCTCAAGTATTAATGTTAAAAAGAACTTGAGGGTGGGGAGGCATAATTTTCTCCGAGTTCTTTTTACCTCTCCGGGAGCTGATAACACTTGAAGTGGGAGGGGTCATCTTTCCTAGCCAATCTTAGAGACCTCCTAAGAAAGCTGGCCTCATGCTTTGGAGTTGTGAAGTCTGGGGAGCAGAGGTCAAGATGGGAAGACAGGCAAAGCAAGCCTGTTGGACTTTGCGTGGGGGAATCCAGAATTTGGGATTTTTGAGGTTTGTTTCAGGCTCCAGGAAGTCTGGCTCTGGGCTGTGTGGAATGTCAAGGGATGAGGTAAGAATGGGTAGAAGCGAGGGCAAGACGGCCTGCTCTGATAAGGTTTGCCTAGCCTTCTCTCTCAGAAACAGGGAGTTGGGTTGGGAGGCAGATGGGCCTCTGGGAAGCAGTTGGGAAGCTGTTATATTGTTGCTCCTGACTTCTTCTTCCCTGGGGTCAGATCTGATCCAGGGAATTAGTGACCCGGCTCCTGCAGGGTGAGTCACACCCCTCAGTGTTGTCTCTAACAGCGTCTGTCTGAATCCACATCCTCCCAGAATCGCAGGGGCAGGGCCCGTACAGTGCGCGGGTCCGGTCTACATTCACTCTCTGCTGCCAGGTCCCAGGACACCCAGGCTAGGATCGGGTTGGATCAAACCTCCCTCTCACTGTGGCTTCCTGCTTTTGCCCATCAGTGCTCCTCACACCCTCAGCTGTAGGGCCACGCCCTTCTGCGGTGCGCGGGCCTCACCGGCGCTAATGCGCATGCGCACTCCTTTGGCTATGCCTGCCTTGCTCCCTCGCCGCCTGCTGCATGCGCTCAGGGTCCCCCGTGCACGAGCTCAGATGCTGCCTCCCTGAGAGCTTTCCCTCCCTCCTGGGCTAGCCCCCCATCAGTGGTCCTGTGTGTTTCTACTGCTGGCACCTGCCCCACGCACTCATGATGGGGAATGAGGGAGAGGGTGGCTAAACGCCGGCTTGGTAGCTGTGCGCCTGTCCGCACTATTCCTGTGGCCCCTCCAGGTGGTCCATGCGACCGTCCTTGGATTTGAGGAACAAAAGCTCTGTTTTCAGCTTTCATCTTGTTTCTGTTTTTCCTTAGAAATAAGAGAGCTGTTAGGCAAGCCACTGGCGTGTCTGGGGTGGAAGCTCAGAGTGTGAGCTCTGCACAAGCTCTGCCCGTGTGCAGCCAGACGGCCACAAGGGAGCACCTGTGACGGGGCTGCCTCCCTAGTGTCCCGGGCTTGTGCTGCACCAGGACGAACGCTGGAGCATGAGTGCCACCTAGAGACCGGGTGTGGGCTGGTGGGTGGAGGGAGCCTCCCATGATGCTGTCCCACAGACCATGCTCCTTCAGGAGCAGCGAGGGCCATGCAGCGGATGGAATAGTGCCCCCTCACGCCAAATTCATATCCACTCAGAACCTCAGAGTGTGACCCGACTTGAAATTAGGATCTTTACAAATGCAACTGGGCTTCCCAGGTGGCACTAGTGGTAAAGAACCTGCCTGCCAGTGCAGGAGACTAAAAGATGCAGGTTCAATCCCTGGGTCAGGGAGATCCCCTGGAGGAGGACATTGGCAACCCACTCCAGTTGCCTGGAGACTCTCATGGACAGAGGAGCTTGGTGGGCTACAGTCCATGGGGTCGCAAAGAGTCAGACACGACTGAAGTGACTTAGCGCGCACACAAGTATAATTAGTTAAGAATCTCAAGATGAAGGCATCCTGGATTTAGGGTGTGTACCAACCCCGATTCCTAGTGTCCTTATAATCAGAGGAGAGAGGACCCACAGAGACCCAGGAAGAAGGCCTCGGGAAGACGGAGGCAGACGGGTACAGTTACAAGCTGAGGGAGGCCAAGGTGGCTGAGAACCCTTGGAGGCTAGGAAGAATGCTGGAGGGGGTCCTACCTCAGTGTCCCCAAAAGGACCCCATCCTACTGACACCTGGTTGTGGCCCTCTGGCCTCCAGACCTGTGTAGGAACACAGCTATGTTGTATGAAGCCACCAGGTCTGTGCTGATTTGTTAACGGCGGCCCTAGGAATCTCGTGCAGGGTTGAGTTTGGTGGGGCGGGGGTCTCTCGCTTTACTTCTCCTCTTCCCATGGCCCTCAGGCTTACCCACACAGCATCTTCTCTGATATATGTATGCTCCAAAAGGCTGATGTCACACAGATGAAAAAAACTGGGGCACAGACTGTGGGTACTAGGGGGTTAGGACATCCAACTAATGCTGTCATGCCGCCCTCCACACTAACCCCCTGATAGATCTCGGCCTGCCTTCTCTGTGAGCTTTTCTTCCTTTCAAAATTAGATCCAGTAGGGGAGGAAGTAGCAAAGAGACAAACGAGATTATTGGCCAATTTAAGGGTTCAGAAACATCCTTGGTTTAACAGCCTCATTCTGGCAGGTCTTGGGAAACCAGGACTGTTCCTGCCTCTGCTCAAGTGTCCTATGGTTCTAGGAACCAGATAAGCAACATGTCAGTTAGCTTTCACTGGGTAACAAGCCACCCCCTGATCTGGTGCTTTAAAAACCAACATTTATTTAGGTCATGATTCTCTGGGTCTGCATTTAGGGTCAGATGGGCAGTTCTAGTCTTGGCTGGACTCACTCATTTGTCTGTGGTCAGTGCCAGGTTGACTGGAGGTAGACTGGTCCATAGTGGCCTCCCATGTGGTGGTTGGATGGTTGTCACGGGGGAGACTGGGACCTGCGCCTCGAATCCTGCAGCTGGCCAGCGGGCCTGTCACATGATGGTGGCAAGGTTCAGGGAAAGAGAGCAGAAGCCACAAGCCTCTTGAGGCCTAGGCTCTGCCCATCACTTCCTCTGTATTCTGTTAATCAAAGCAAGTCACAGAAGCAGCCCAGATTCAAAAATGGGTAAATAGACACTGTCTCAGGTTCAGAGGAACAGCTAAATCACATTGCAAAGCACACAGTCACAGGATGGGGAGAGAACTGGGCCATTTTTGCCAACAGTCCTCGCTGGGCAGCCCTTTCTTGGCCTGGGTGCAGGTTCACTCAGCCTGAGTTCTTGGCCACCCTTTGCTATCCTCTCTGGCTTCCCCAGTGCATCAGACAGTAAAGAATCTGCCTGCAATGCAGAAGACCTAAGTTTGATCCCTGGGTAGAGAAGACCCCCCCCCCGCCACCTCCACTCCCCCATTCCCCAGTGGGAATGGCTACCCACAACAGTATTCTTGCCTGGAGAATTCCGTGGACAGAGGAGCCTGGTGGGCTACAGTCCATGGGGTTGCAGAGAGTCAAGACATGACTGAGTGACTAACACACACACACTGACAAGGAGGAGTCCTGTAGTGAGAGGTGAGAATAGAACCCAGCTTTTAGTATCTGTAAGGCCAGGCTGGACCTGTAGTATGTCATTCCAGAAACCTTTCCTTCATCAAACATTTATTCGAGCACTACCGCAAGGCCAGGTATAGAGACCACACAGGCAGGTAGGAGATCCTCGTGGTAAAAAGCTTGGATTTTGGAGTGGATCAGGTCTGGCTTTGGATCTCTGCTCCTACAGGCTGGGGCAAGTCCCTGTCTTTTTCATCAGCTTGTTTCATTATCAATAAAATGGGGGTGATAATGTCTGTGTTGCAGGGAAGCCTGAATTAGATGCCCAAGGTAAAGTGCTTTGCACAGCACCTGGTCCACAATGAAAGCCTGCTAATGGTGCAATGATTATTAATAATAAATATGGGCTCAGGGAATGCATACATGAACGGAGGTCTGGGCAACTTTCAGCCAAATACGCATAATTCATGCCTGCTTCCTCCCCCACCCAGCACAAATGAAATATACAAAGGATCTAAGGAACTCCATTAGCCACTGTAACTTTCTTTTGTAACAGGAAACATGTCACAGCTGTGGCCGGGGCTCCTTTGTGACTGGGGCACGGGGATGGGTTAATAACGCCCCACTCCACTTCCAGGCTTCAGGCAAGCGGCAGCCCCCCTCCCCGCCCCCGCGTCCACAAACACCTTCCTCTGCGCTGTGTGCGCCCTGTGGAAAACTGAGCTGCACCTGCACCAGTGGCAACCAAGAGGCATTTCCCCCTTGGTTTCCTGGACGATTTTTGTCTCCACACCTGCAAACAACCTTGGTTTTCCCCTTCTCTCCAAATCAAAGCATGTCTTTGCTCTTCACACCGAAGGCCTCCCAAGTGGAGTCTGTGGGGAGGGCCAGGAGGAACCTAAGGATTTAAGACGCTCAGCCCCGGCCCCTCTCCAAGCTGGAGCTGTTTTTAGCTCTACCTCTCCTGCAGGCGGGCCTGGCCTTGGGGTCTGGGGCCAACCTGGCAAATTAATAACAGGACAAGACTCTCAGGGCCCTAATAGAGCCAGGAGAGGGGAGGAAAGCCCCTTCTTGAGCCTCCCTGGGTTGGAGGTATTTCCTTACTTTTTCTTTTATTCTGTTGGAAATGACAGTTTCCCCCTTAAATGTGCCTCTGTCTACATGCTCTTCGTCAAGCGACCCGGTGTAATTAAAGACAGCAATAAACTCCCCCCCACCCCCCCACATATTTTTAGTGGAAAATACAAATGCATGTTCTAATCGGAAACTGCATGCAGGCCTGAGAAATGAAGAGGATGTGGACGCTGTGGGTTTTAGGGGTGGAGGAGGGAGCCTGAAGCTGCCTGGAGGAGAGAAAAGGTTTTCTTAAAAGGCGTTTGTAAGTTGAGGCCGCTCCCAGGAGCCTGGGTGGGGTGGGAGCTGGGGTGGTTGATACACCAGCCAGCGGGTGAGTTTTGCTTTTTAAGCGAGAGGGTTAGATTCTGGAGGAAAAACGGGCTCCAGGCTGATACAATCTGTTGGCGAAAATAACTCTGGATTTGGATCTAACAAAGACTATAAAAGAGAGGCTCGGAGACTTGTTTTCCAGCCTGGTGGGAGTCAGGGTGGTTTTAAATGAAGGGCAGATGTAGCCTGAGGCCAAAATCTGCCTCCCCCGGCCGCACCCCACCCCAGTCCGGCTGTAACCTTATTAAAAGGATAAAAAGAAAGGCAGTACTTTTATGGTCAGAAAGAAATGCTATGACAAGGCGGTTTCCCCGCAGAGAGAGGGGTTCTGGGGACACTGGTGAGGAGGTGGGCTCTCGCTTCTCTGCAGGGGGAGAGGAGGAAGGGAGGTGGGGGCCTGGGGCCTGTGCAGGGGTCTCCGACCTGACAGTCAAGGTCAAGGTCGGGGAGGAAGGGCAGGAGGCGGTCCCCAGCTGGCTGGCCTCACTGGTCAGGTCAGCCCCCTCCCCACAGCTCTGCTAGTCCCCCAGGATCAGGCACTGTGACTCCAGAGGAAAGGGCCCTGAAGCGGAAGCCCTTTCAGGGAGCACGGCGCGTGGCACCTGGGACAAGCTCGGCCGCTCCACGTGGTAGGGACCTCTCACCCTTAAGCACTCTCGGGAGGGGGTGCTTGCTACACCTCAGGTTTGGGATGCTAGAGGGACCGAGTTTGGGACCGAGTGAGAACTGCCCCTACACCCGTGACCATCTGAGCAGCTGGCCTCTCCTGTCTGCCCCTGGGCTCAGGCATCAGTACCACCAGGTGCGGGGCTAGGTGTCGGTGACAGGCTCACATACTCCTCAGGACCAGAGTCCCGGCAGGGAAACTGAGGCAGGGTCCCCGCCACTAGAACGGCAACCCGAGGGGCCTGGAACAGAGAGGCCCGCTGCCAGTGGACCCACAGTCAGCCTGGGGCTGCTGGGAGGGGGCTGTGACCTAGAGGAAGGGGCCAGAGAGGCCTCCGTCAGGTGTGGAGGGCGGGCAGTGGCGGGTGTTTCATCTTCTGGCGTCAGTTCTCCCAGCACATCCCCTTCTCCTCTGCCTGGTCCCACGGCTCCAGGCTCTCCGGCTGGAATGTGTTTTCCAGAAGGTAGCCAGAGAGGTCAGTGTAAATCACATATCTGAACACTTTCTGCTTTCTCCCTCGAATCCTGCCTGTGGCTCTGTTCCCTCCGGGATAAAGTTCAGACTCCATCATGTGTTACACAAAACTTCCTACATCATTCTCTCATCGTTCTCTCTCGCCCTGTCACCCTGGGGTCTGATGAGCAGAGCTGGGGATTCCCTGATCGGACCCCTCAGTCACCGCTTGTCTGTGTCTCTCCCAGCCCTGCCTTGTTCCCTCCGTCTGTCCCCAGGGCACCTGCCCCTGGGATGGACAGACCTGCATCTCAGTTGGCTCTGGACCTCAGTAATTGGCCATCTCTGCTTGAGGACTTTCTCTGGTCTGCGGAGGACACTCTGCCTGCTCTCTGGGTAGGATAGCGATGGGGGGTGAGGGGGGAACCAGACCTTTGCCACAGGAATCGTCTGCAGTCCATGAGGAGTGGGGACTGGAGACTAAATACCCAGCCTGCCAGGGCCTGGAGAGCACAGTTTCAAGCTGTGCTCTAACGAGTTCTCAGAGGATCCTGATAGGGGGGCTTGTCCTGGCTGCCTCCACAGGGACCCACCTGTTGGCACTTCCCTCTCTTCCCTGGTGATTTTTACTGAATGCTTGTGCCCCACCCCCAGTTTATATGGCGAGACCCTGCTCCCCAGTGTGATGGGATGAGGAGGTAGAGCCTTGGGGAGGTGATGAGGTTGTGAGGATGCACCCCCATGAAGGGATTAGAGTCTTGAGAGTCCCTTGGACAGCAGGGAGATCAAACCAATAAATCTTAAAGGAAATCAACCCTGAGTATTTCTTGGAAGGACTGAAGCTGAAGCTGAAGCTCCAACACTGGCTACCTGATGTGAAGAGCCGACTCATTAGAAAAGACCCTGATGCTGGGAACGGTTGAAGACAGGGGGAGAAGGGGACGACAGAGGATGAGATGGTTGAACAATAGCATCACTGACTCAATGGACATGAGTTGAACCAACTCCAGGAGATAGTGAAGGACAGGGAAGCCTGGAGTGCTTCAATCCGTGAGGCTGAAAAGAGTCCGACTTGACTAAGCAACTGAACCACAACAGGAGTCCCCAGAGAAGCTGCTTACTCCCTCTGCTTCCTGCCACTCGAGGGTGCAGAGAGAAGTCAGCTCTCTGATCTGGAGGCAGGTTCTTGCCCGGACCCAGTGGTGCTGGCACTCTCATCTCAGACCTCCAGCCTCTGAAATGTGAGAAATCAGTTTCTGTTGTTCCCAAGTCATTGAGACTAAGGTGATTTGTTGTAGCCGCCTGAGATACGACATCTGTCTTCCCCACTCTCTCACTGGCTTCCTCGGATCACGCCAGTATATCCCATCACACCCTGTTTTAATCTCAGGATCTACTTTGTGGGGAAGCCCATGACACAGCTGCTGTTCCTTCTGTCTGGAATGCCAACTTCTCTTGTTTGTTGGGTAGCAGATCGCGCATTCCTGGGTAGGCTTTCCTGAAGTTAGCTGCCCTGCCCTGTGCTCCTGGGCCTGTGGTTTGCCCTGTGGCTAGCTTGCTGGTTGGCGGAACGTGTCAACCGGTCTGTGTGGCCCAGGGCATGGGGGCCTCAGCGTCAGGGGCTGTGCATTCAGGTCTGTGTAGCCAGTGACCGGAGAGCAGGGGTTCAATAGGTGTGTGTTCAGGGTGCTGACACGAGGGACACTTGCTGGTGTTAGCTCTCTGCACTTGGAAGCAGCAGCAAATAGTGTTCCCCATGCTTCACAGGGTCTTCCTCCCTTGGCCAAATACATAAAATATCTTGCGTCTGTCTAGAGTGAGGGCTTTTTCAAGTACTTTTCTGTGAGGCTGGGTCTCACCTCAACTCTGTAATGAGCAGACAGCATTGCCCTGTTTTACAGATTAGGCTAACTGAAGCCTAGGCTGATTGGCTGGCCCAAGACAATAACCAAATAAAGGAGGAGATTGCAGTCCAGAAAGGTTAGGTAAACATCCCAGAGGTTAGGTAAACCATCTGCTAGCTGTAGAGCATAGCTCGGCTTCTTAGAGGAGGATACTGAGGTTCTGAGAGGTTCCAAGCTCTGCCCCCAGTACAGCTCTGCGGCCAGTGTTCTTTCTCTACAGTCAGCCCATTCCTTTCCCCCTCAACTGTCCCACATTTTATGCCCCAAGGCAGACAGCTCAGGGAGAGGATTATTTCAAAGATGTGTCTGGTAAAGATTTAATGGCAGGCACTGCTCATAAATTTGGGCAATTGTGTCTGCGGGACCCAGAGTTCCAGGCAGAGATGCAAACAGTGGGCTGGACCAGCAGTGCTGAGGCAGCTGTTTGGGGCCGGCCAGGCCTCCATGAATGTCTGTGCCCTGGATTTATGAGGGTTTCTTGCAGAGGGAGGAGGAGGGAGAGAAGATGGGGAAGGAGAGAGGTGGCAGAGGAGGGAACTGCTTCCCTCAGATGGAGATCGCTCCCTTCTCCTGCCAGCCTGCACCAGACCAGCCCCTCGGGGTTTTCTAGAAACAGCCTTATGTATCTTCTTCCTCCTTTGGAGAGGTGGGAGGTCAGGTGGGAAAGGCCAGACATGTGCCAAGTGGAGAGGGCTGCCCATCATCTAAAGCTCATTCGGCCTTGGCACCTCCCTTCTCCCCCCACCTCACATCCCACCAGTCGCCAAGGCATCAATTTTCCCTCTTAAATAGACTCTGTCTCTTGGCTCCTTTCTGCATCACTCTCCTGGACAACTGGAGGAGCCTCCTTGCTTCCACTCCTGTCCAAAAACTGTCCCTCCCACACTGGCCCTGGAGCGACCCCTTTACAAACGCACACCTGACCTGCCGTCCGCCTGCTTAAATGCTTTTGCAGTGTACTGTAATGATAGAGTACACATATACAGAGTCTCATGTTGGTAGACCGGCTGAAAAAGGAAAGCCCTGATTTACAGTGTGTGCCGACTGCATTGGTATAAGGACTGCTGCTATTTCAAGTTGTAAAATCCCGGCTGGCAACATGCAGTGGCTTTGCTCTAATGGCCCTAGCACATCCCTGCATCGCACTGATGAGGTGCCGGGCACTGCGTTATGGCTTGTACCCTCATCTGGTCCTTCCCCTGCCTGGCAGGGCCCTCTCTGCCTATCTGTGCTTGTCCAGATCCTCTGCACTCCTCCGGCCCACTTCTGCTATTGCTTGCTCCAGGATGCCTCCCTTGACCCACCCCCATTGCTGGAATAGTTGGGAGTACTCTCACAACACCACAGTTGCCATCTCTTCCTAGCAGAATCCCAGGCTCTCTCCTTTGGGGAGGATGGTTTCTTTCCGAGCCCCAGCCACCATGTGTGCATTCCGGGTGTGATGAAGCCTTGTGAGTAATCAGGCCATTCCAGGGAGTTGATACAGCCCCAAGAGTGTAGTCAGGCTCAGCGTAGCTGCGGGTGGGGGAGACAGAAGAGCCCTACCTTGGGGCCCAGAGAGCTGGCTTTGGGCTTCCTGAGCATCAGGGCGGAGGAGCCTCGGGTCAGCAGCCCTGGCACTGTGGTGATGAGTCATGGCTGTTTATCCTGTGCCTGAACCTGATGCGCCTCCTGGTTGCGCCTCCCCAACACCGCAGTGAGTGGAGGCCATTCATTGTGATGCCCTGATGGGGTGCCTGTGAATGGGAAGTCAGCAGGGCTAAAGGGGACTTTTCAAGGTCAGGATATACCTTTTCTATTGAGAGTTCAGTTCTGTAGTGAAGGAAAGGATGCTGTTGGTGACTTCCTGCCCACTCCCTTAAAGGGTAGAGGGTGCTCCCTAGTCCTGCTTGGAACTTGTTGTTCCCACCCCACAGCTTCCCACCATGAAAAGACTATTGTCTAGATAAAATGAACATTTACATTCAAGGAACCTATAAAATTTATGTAAGTGCTAGCATGAATGTATTAAAAATGTGGAATTTTTTTTTTTTTTTTGATGATTATTTCTTATAAAAATTTTTATGCTAAAATGTAAATTTTCACATAATGAAAAAATTTGCAATTTCTAAGAAAAACAGGAAAAGACATAGAAGACCCAAAGGAACAAAAGAAAGACTCAAAATTTAATTCAGACATTTTCATACTTTTAAAAATTCTTATTTAAAATAAAATAGCAATTATGACCAAGAGAAAATTATTATCTGATGCTATCAAGGAGTGAATTATTCTGCCCTATTAGATATTTGACTAAAATGAACCAACTATGTTATCAATTACAAGGTATTAAAAATAATATATAACATACAATAATAAATATATATTAGCATCAATATGGGCATCCCTCATAGCTCAGTTGGTAAAGAATCTGCCAACAATGTAGGAGACTCTGATTCAATTCCTGGGATGGGAAGATCTGCTAGAGAAGGGACAGGCTACCCACTCCAGGCAAGAATACACAGAAGAACTTTACAAAAAAGATCTTCATGACTCGAATAATCATGGTGATGTGATTACTCATCTAGAGCCAGACATCCTGGAATGTGAAGTCAAGTAGGCCTTAGAAAGCATCACTACAAACAAAGCTAGTGAAGGTTATGGGATTCCAGTTGAGCTATTTCAAATCCTGAAAGATGATGCTGTGAAAGTGCTATACTCAATATGCCAGCAAATTTGGAAAACTCAGCAGTGGCCACAGGACTGGAAAAGGTCAGTTTTCATTCCAATCCCAAAGAAAGGCAATGCCAAAGAATGCTTAAACTACCACACAATTGCACTCATCTCAGTCACTAGTTAAGTAATGCTCAAAATTCTCCAACCCAGGCTTCACCAATACATAAACCATGAACTTTCAGATGTTAAAGCTTGTTTTAGAAAAGGCAGAGGAACCAGATATCAAATTGCCAACATCCACTGGATCATGGAAAAAGCAAGAGAGTTCCAGAAAAACATCTATTTCTGCTTTATTGACTATGCCAAAGCCTTTAACTGTGTAGACCGAAATAAACTGGAAAATTCTTCAAGAGATGGGAATACCAGACCACCTGACCTGCCTCTTGAGAAACCTGTATGCAGGCCAGGAAGCAACAGTTGGAACTGGACATGGAACAACAGACTGGTTCCAAATAGGAAAAGGAGTATGTCAAGGCTGTGTATTGTCACCGTTTATTTAACTTCTATGCAGAGTACATCATGAGAACTGCTGGGCTGGAAGAAGCACAAGCTGGAATCAAGATTCCAGGGAGAAATATCAATAATCTCAGATATGCAGATGCCACCACCTAATGGCAGAAAATGAAAAGGAACTAAAAAGCCTCTTGGTGAAAGTGAAAGAGGAGAGTGAAAAACGGCTTAAAGCTCAACATTCAGAAAACTTAGATCATGGCATTTGGTCCTATCACTTCATGTGCAATAGATGGGGAAACAATGGAAACAGTGTCAGACTATTTTGGGGCTCCAAAATCACTGCAGATGGTGATTGCAGCCATGAAATTAAAAGACACTCACTCCTTGGAAGGAAAGTTATGACCAAGCTAGACAGCATATTAAAAAGCACAGGCATTACTTTGCCAACCAAAGTCTGTCTAGTCAAACTATGGTTTTTCCAGTAGTCATGTATGGTCGTGACAGTTGGATTATAAAGAAAGCTGAGCACCAAAGAATTGATGATTTTAACTGTGGTGTTGGAGAAGACTTTAGAAAGACCCTTGGACTGCAAGGAGATCCAGCCAGTCCATCCTAAAGGAAATCAGTCCTTTGGAAATCAGTCCTTTGGTGTCCATTGGAAGGACTGATGTTGAAGCTGAAACTCCAATACTTTGGCCACCTGATGTGAAGAACTGACTCATTTGAAAAGACCCTGAAGCTGGGAAAGATTGAAGGCAGGAGGAGAAGGGGACAAGAGAGCATGAGATGGTTGGGTGGCATCACCGACTCAATGAACATGAGTTTGGGTAAGCTCTGGGAGTTGGTGATGGACAGGGAGGCCTGGCATGCTGCGGTTCATGGGGCGCAAAGAGTCGGACATGACTGAGCAACTGAACTGAATGGAACATCAATTAACCTGCTCAAGAAAATAAGTCATTTCAATCAAAAATGCTAATTAATATTAATTTATAGTTGTAGAAAATAAAATTTCCTTTATCATATATTTAAATGCCTTAAGTAATCTACTTCCATAAGCTTAATATTTTTAAAAGCCATGCACATTGCTCTTAAGTTTTTCAGAGCTAATCACGAATAGGATTTTCTATTAGCTCATTTAGAGCAGGGAATGCACATGTGAAGCTTTTCAGTGGTCACCTAAGTGGAGAACCAAGTATGAAACATTAGTTTACACACTGAAGAAAGGCAAATAATCTGGCACAAAAGCTAAAAGTAACAGGAAACAGCACATAAAGCAGGAGAACAATTGGGAAAAGAAAAGACAAATGAGATTCTGTGCTGATGGCAGTGATGAATAAATATACATTTTACAATTATTGAAGGTATTTCTATTTACACTAGATTATATACAGTCAACAGTGTGAGCCAGAGTGGACGAATGATGAGAAAAGGGCACTGCCTTGGCAAGTAATGATGCAGCAGAAGAGTTTTGCCAGAGGTCCCCATGGAGTAATAGAAGGGAAGCCACAGTGCAGTGGAAGGGAGACAGTGTGAGTCGACTACTTGTTAGATATTTGACGATGGCAAGAAGAGCCTTCAGAGTCCTTAAAACAGCCCGCAGTGCCCCATCTCTGAACTAATCCTCTACTATCCCCTTCTCTTGGTTCATTCTAACAAGCTGACCTCCTGGCTGTTCCTTGAACATACCACTCAGGGCTGTCTGAATATGTGAGAAACAACAATCAGGGTGGCACATGTTAGGCTAGGAAGAATTAAAGCTCATCAGCTAATTAGACTGAAGCTGACACTGACGCTCCAAGACTTTGGCCACCTGACAGGAAGTGCTGACTCACTGGAAAAGACCCTGATGCTGAGAAAGACTAAAGGCAGGAGAGAAGGGGATGACCGAGGATGAGATTGCTGGATCTCATGGTTGGCATCACAGACTCAATGGACACGAGTCTGAGCAAACTGTGGCAGATGGTGAAGCACTGGGAAGTCTGTGCGCTGCAGTCCATGGGGCTGCAGAGAGCTGGACACGACAGAGTGACCACACAACAACAAATCAGCCAGTTTCAGAGAGTAAGACGTCACGGTTCTCTGTCAAATACAGAGAAGGCACACTTGTCCATAGAGATTCCATCAGAGGGTCCAATCTGGTGAAATCATCATGATTTCAAGCCTCAGATACTAAGGAATGTTTGAGCATGTCTACTTCCAGGAATCAATTTTATAGTAACAGACACACAACTGTGAAGTAACATATAGAGAGATTCCTTGCCATCTTATTTAAAAAGCAAAGAAATGGATAAAAGTTAAATGTCTATCAGTAAGGGAAAAGTAAAATAATTATGACGTGAAAGTCACTCAGTCGTGTCCAACTCTTTGTGGCACCATGGACTATATAGTTCATGGAATTCTCTAGGCCAGAACTGGAGTGGATAGCCTTTCTCTTCTCCAGGGGATTTTCCTATTCCAGAGATCAAACCCAGGTGGATTCTTTACCAGCTAAGCCACAAGGGAAGCCCAAATAAATCATGGAGCATCTATAAAATGACTATGTATAATCTTCAATATGAACTAGTTTAGAAGAATGCCCATGATGTACTTTTGTGTGTAAAATCCAAGTTGCATACATAGGATTTTAGCTATTGAGTATACCTTGTATTAAATATACACCTCTATGATTGTATTACATTGAACAAGGCCTAGATTGATTTGTAAGCAACTGTAAATAGTGGTTACTCCTTAAAATAAGAAAGACAGAAGTTAAACTGTATACACTGTATACTTCTCTATGTTTTAATTCTTAAATGCGAACGTGTTAGTCACTCAGCCATGTCTGACTCTGTGTGACCCCATGGACTGTAATCCACCAGGTTCCTCTGTCCATGGGATTCTCCAGGCAAGAATACTGGAGTGGGTTGCCATTTCCTTCTCCTCTTAAATGAGAATGGACTTATTCTATAATAATTTAAAAAACAACATATTTTTTAAAAATCAGAGCAAGTACTGAATAGAATTGTTATTCTATATTTAATTCTGACTACCACTATCACCAAATGGTTGTTGGACTGGACAAAAATGAGAAAAAAACTGATGCTATCAATCATTAGAAGGGTTTTCTATACAGCCAAATTGTGGGAACACGGTTTATAGACAGGAGGGCATATCTGTTAGATTTCAAGATCAAAATTTTAGAGGAAATTTAGTGAAATGGCAAAAGAGATTTGGCAGGAAGTATAAAACACGGGCCTAACTATTATCAATGCAGGAGGATGGGGAATCTTATTCTATAATAATTTAAAAAACAACATATTTTTTAAAAATCAGAGCAAGTACTGAATAGAATTGTTATTCTATATTTAATTCTGACTACCACTATCACCAAATGGTTGTTGGACTGGACAAAAATGAGAAAAAAACTGATGCTATCAATCATTAGAAGGGTTTTCTACACAGCCAAATTGTGGGAACACGGTTTATAGACAGGAGGGCATATCTGTTAGATTTCAAGATCAAAATTTTAGAGGAAATTTAGTGAAATGGCAAAAGAGATTTGGCAGGAAGTATAAAACACGGGCCTAACTATTATCAATGCAGGAGGATGGGGAAAATGTACATTTGTGCATGCGTGTGTATGTCTAATGAAGAAAAGAGAAGGAAGTCATCTAAAAAATATGTACTGAGGTCTGCCAACAACCATGTGAATATGAGATGGAAAGTAGACGTTTCAGCCTCACTGAGCCTTGAGATGATGGCAGCCCGGTGACACCACTTCACTGCAACCTCAAGAGAAACCCTGAGCCAGAGCCAGCCAACCAGGCCAATTCCAGAGACCTGACCCACAACAAACAGGAGGCAATAAATGTCTGTGGTTTTAAACTGCTAAATTTGGGGACACTTTGTTTCAGAAAAATATATAACTAATACAGTAAGGATCCTACTCTGAAGAAAACATGAGACAGAAGAAAATATGTTGAAAATGTTTTGTGCTAGGAAAGAACATTTAAAGAAACTTAATGTAATGAGAATTCAAATACACTAAAATAAGAGAAGTAGGTAAACAAAGGGACCAAAATAGCACCATAACAGAAGTGATAAATCATTTGGAAAAACCAGTGTACAGGACAGAGAGATAAAGACTGGATGGCTCACAAAGAAGAGATAGCCACACTGAGAATAAAATATTTAGAAGTGAAGATAAAATGGCATAGATTAGATTAATTAGATAAAAACAGACCTGACAAAATCAACCAAAATATAGACCATCTATGATTGAAAAATAGAACCAAGCCAAAAAAGCTTTCAAATTTATTAAAAAATTTTTTTTCCAGAAATGAAGGAAGAAAAATCTATAGGTTAAAAACATTATATTCTAAGAAAAACTTATGTGAGTTTACTGACAATAAGCTGTCTTGCTGAATTTATTAATCAAGGACAAAGGATATATTATTCAGGTAGTTGAGCAGAAACCAGTTATGAAGGAGTAAAATCAAGTTAGCTTCTAGTTTAACCGCCGAAACAAACATATCAACATTCAGTGGAGCAGTGTCCACGAGGGTTTCTCAGGTCGTTCAGTGGTGAAGTATCCACCTGCAGTGCAGGAGACGCAAATTTGATTCCTGTGTTGGGAAGTTCCCCTGGAGAAGGAAATAGTAACCCACTCCAGTATTCTTGCCTGGGAAATCCCATGGACAGAGAAGTCTCGTGGGCTACAGCCTGTGCACCTGTGAAGTCGCTCAGTCGTGTCCAACTCTTTGTGACCCCATGGACTGTAGCCTACCATGCTCCTCCGTCCATGGGATTCTCCAAGCAAGAATACTGGAGTGGGTTACCATTTCCTTCTCCAGGGGATCGTCTCAACCCAGGGATCAAACTTGAGTCTCCTGCATTGTAGGCAGACACTTTACCATCTGAGCCACCTGGGGTTGTAAAAGAGTCGGATACAACTTAGGGACTGAACAAAAACAATAAATTGTTACTTCACTATTAGAATAAAAAATATATGCCTAGAACACACATCTTTACATATACTTTAATAATCACAGGTTTTATTAAACATTTTCAATATTTAATTAAACTTTACTTAATTATCTACACCTTCTTTAATCTTTATCCTAAGTAGATTCATTTACATAGAAAAAGTAGGCATCACTGCCTGAATTGTTACAGATAGTGTTCATTCAAGTGATTTCATATTTTGATCACATTTTTTCATATAACATATCTTCTTCATAAAGTAGGTCATTTTGTTTACCATTTTACATTTGCTACTCCTCAAAGAGTTTTGAATCTCTATTCAGGTATTAGCTATGCTTATTATGGTTTTTATTTTCTTATTAGTTATATATGATCATTTTTTTCTAATTTCCTGAAATAATAGGCATGATATATCTTTTCT
>SJYC01022493.1:0-36219 GCA_006408675.1 Madoqua kirkii | reverse complement strand
TAGTATGGAATAGTGACTTATTAACTTATAAACACAAATCTATCTTTGTGCCCCTTCATAAGAGTTCTTGGCATCAATATATCATTGAAAGACAAAAATCTATGCTTTTCGCTTAGCTCAACCAGAATCTCCATAAGCAGTTCCTGAAGATGAAAAACAGACTCCAACTGGTTCAGAAAATCTACTTTCTCCTGTATACTCGTCTCACACTCCATAAATACAGCATTTCATGGTGCCCAACAGACAGCAAAGATGTCTTTTACCTTGTTTGCTCAAGTGTACTACACAGAGACACCTCAGGTACATCAATTAATACTCTGGCAGTTTTCACATAAATCTTGCAGATATCCTATCCCAGGAAATTCACTGACTACAAAAAATCCCATACAGAACTGCTGGCAATGAAAATGGAGTGAATGGAAGTTCAAGCATTTCTTCTTACAAACAACCTTTTTCTTTCTCTCAGACTCGCTTTAGCGCTTGCCAATAAAGCAACATACATTATCAAGTGCACTTGCTTCCATTCCAACAACAACAAAATTATTTCTGTATGCATTTTAAATTAAAATTTGAATATAAAAGTTATATCAAAAGTATCAGTATTTCTATACGGGAGAAGTCATGAGTGGTCCCAGAGTAGGCAGCATGGACATATAGGCAAATAAACATATTAAGGAGCACTATACACTATATTTTAAAAACTGTGCCTTGATATGTTTGCAAAATAAAAGCTTGCCTTGTGAAAACAACTATATGTTTCCCTTGTTAAACAAAAAACGGGGGAGTTGATGGTGACTGACTAGATTCAATTCTCCCCAAATCTCTGCCAGAAACTCATAAAGTGCAGCAAAGAAATCAAAATACTCACAACCTATCCTTCCATTGCAAATGGGAGACAAAGAAGTCACAAGTTAATGTTTTTTCTAAGTAGGGTAATAAGTATCTGAGATCAACACAATCCAGGCTGAATTCAGACTTTTACAAAGGAAATCCTACAGAAACTGAAAGGATAAGTAAGAAATAAAGGTGTCCCGGGGTGGAAGAACCCATTTATTACCAGCAAAGCCTCCCTTAAGAGAGCGCTTCATTCTGAGTGTGATCAGTACTGAAACAAAGCATAGGAATTAAATTAATAAATCCAAACAGTCATGCTCTGTATGACAGAAAAACATTTAAGCTCGGATCAGTAAATAAAACCCCAATCAATGCTGAATACAAGTACATAACTAAAACAAAGTGACTCAGAAAGGTTAAAGCTTTTTATTTTTTTAGATTAGGCAAATACAAACAAACTGAAACCTATCAAACAAGATAGAATTCAGTCACGAAAGTATTAGAGAGATAAAGAAGGGAACTTCTCATTTCCAAGGCTAAAATCCACAATAAAGATAACCCAGTTATGAGTGTCTTGTGTAACTGCATGGAGCAACATTCATCAAGCAGAAACCAAAGGATGTAAAGAAATAGGCCGATTAAGAATACGTTTAGGGCTTTCCTGAGGGCTCAGTGACAGACTCCGCCTGACAATGAAGGAGGTGTGGGTTCCATCCCTGATCCACCTGGAAGTTCCCACACATCACGGAGCACTAAGCCCACGCACCACGACTCCTGAGCCTGTGCTCCAGAGCCCAGGAGCCGCAGGTACATAAGCCGGGGCACACCACCGCTAAGGAGCAGCCCCGGCTCGCCGCATCCAGGGAAAGCCCAGGCACAGCAACCATGACCCAGCACAGACGAAAACAAACAAACAAACAAACAAACAAATAAATAAATATTTTAGAAGATACATTTAAACTAGCTCAGCTCCTTCAGTCCAAGGTGAATCAAGTAGACACAGAAAACCAAAAATAAAAGATCACTAATGTAGAGCTAAAAGATGAAAATATGTCCTCTATATTCCAACAAGAAAAAACCCTTCTTTTCAAGTACACATGAAGCATTCCTAGAAAGTAACCACATACTAGAAAACCACAAGATTCAAAAAGCAAATATAGCTCAAAAATAGTTCTCTGACTATAATGCAATAAAATTTAAATTTCTATATGGAAAGGCCATTTTTGTTGTCATTTTTTTTCTAGTTTTATTGCATTATAGTCAGAGAATTATTTTTGTGCTATATTTGCTTATGGAAATTTAAATTTTTAGGTAAAAGATAAAACACTTCATTAAATTATAGAACAAATAAAAATACCCTTATATCAGGAATTGCAGAATACTGCTGTGAGGAAAATTCATAGACAGACTTAAGTACTTAGGTCAACAAGAATAAAAAATGAAAAAGAATAATTGAATTGTATATTTAACTTAAAAATTAAAAGAAAAACATAATAAACAGAAGAAAAACAAATAAAACCCTCACCAAAACCCCAGTATTAACATGAATTAACAGGAGGGCAAAATGGAACAACCTATAATCCATATAAAGTATATCTGGCACTGCATTCCTAGATTGAAGGTGTCCTTTGTCCCCAAAAGTATATGCATCAGGAAATTATCCTAAAGTTATATCTGATAAAGTATGAAATGGCATAGGTATCAGGTTAATCACTGTAGCAGTGTGGGAAGATTATAAACCACGCATTGTCTGTCAACCAGAGATGAGTGGAACAGACTCTGGTCAATGCACACAATCGAAGACTATCAAACCATGGAAAAAGAATGCTATGAATTAACTCCATATATGTTATTAAATAAAAAAGAGCAAGATAAAGAACAGTACTTAAAATATTCTATATTTTGTGAAAGAAAGGATTAGCATATATACACATATTTCTTATATATATGTCAATGTATGTATATTTATAAACACATATTATATATGTGATACACATGTATTATTATACATATATATCTATATACAAAAGCAGATGGGAGAACAGAGTGAAAAGAACAAGCATGAAAGCACAACCTCTTTGAGTTTTTAAATGCAGTTTGACTCTAGAAACATATACCTGCTTTATATCTCAAAAGTAAAATTGAATTAAATGGGAAAAGTGAAGCAATTACATTTCAAATTCATAACATAATCACAAGGATAAAATACTTCAAGTAAGCATACCACTTTGGGGAACAAAGTTCAAGGGCCAAAAGAAATGCAAAAAAATCTCAAAATCAAAGTAGTAGCTTTCCTTTAAATACTTCTGAAGGTTTCTAATATTGGCACTGCTGTTTCAAAGCTATTTTATATATATATATATATATATGTATATAATATATAGCAAATAGCTATGTTAGTGTTGGTATCAACCAGGACTATAGTAGAACAGAAAAGGAATACAACTATAAAGTTCAAAAATTAAATTTGAATTGGAGATATCAATATTTTCTGTCTTTACTCAGATTCACAGGACAGGACAAGCTGAGCATCAAACAGTATAATAAAACAGAAACTGAAATATTCTGTACTATAAAATTATATGAGTTCATAAGAATACTAAGAAAGAGAGAAAGCAGGGAGAGAGAGAAAACAAATGCCAAAACAATGCAAAAAATAAAAAAATTCACTTGGAAACATGGAAAATAACAAGAACTAATAAGACTTTATTGTATAGTTTGTTAATATAAAGATAGGTACATCCCTATCTTTCCTCTACAAATGATTCCAAGGTAACCAAATAGTTATTAAATAAATCACTCCAGCTTTAAAAATGTGGAAGGAAAGCTCAACTTAGAAAACTCACTTTTGCATTCCCCATTGCAGTAATAATTGATTCAGGCCACAATAATCAATAAATGAGAGCATTAGATACAAGCTTGTTGTGTGGGGAACCTTATAATGGAGCATTCAGGCTATCACTAGCACGCCCAGTATATAACTGCAGCATCATTAAAAGCAAACAAGCACTGTATGACTTCTGATGTAAGGCATTATGAAGCAAAAATGAAAAATCCCTGCCAAAATGAATAAATTTTAATTAAATCGAGCCTGTTAACTAGCTTTAATTAACAGGAAATGAAACATTTACAAGCATAATGAAAAATTTTAATACATGAAAAGGAAGTAAATGGATAAACCCAAAATAGGGCATATTAATAAAGGTTTAGGGAAATTGCCCGAACTGTATAGGGCAATTAGTAAAGGTTTGCAAAAAATCAACAGTATGGAGAAAGAAAAGTGGAAGGACTGCAAGAGATTAAAAAGAACCTCAGCCACCCACGTGACTGGTGTATGCGGTCACTGGGCT
The DNA here is from genome assembly GCA_006408675.1 of Madoqua kirkii. Lineage (NCBI taxonomy): Eukaryota > Metazoa > Chordata > Mammalia > Artiodactyla > Bovidae > Madoqua > Madoqua kirkii. The sequence continues at coordinate 32,035 of SJYC01022493.1, read as the reverse complement.
ATGAGTCAAGCAAACCCTGGTGATATTAAGAAAACTAGGAAACTTGCATAATGGATTATTAGCTGAAAGAGGAATCGGTATTAATTTTATTAGCTGACACAATGCATTGTAGTTAAGAAGGGACTGTATTATTCTAAAAAATCTCCTAAGGTATGAAAGGATTAAACTTTCTGATTTGGGGATTTGTTTTAACAAAGAAGAGGAAAAACAAATAGTAATGATGCAACAATTGTTGAATATGGTACATGGAATCTCCATGTATTTATTTTATAAATATTTGAAGTTTCCAACAAGAAAAACAAATGAAAGAAAAATTATGAGCAAACAAATAAAATTGGTATTTAGAAGGCTTAAGTGGAACCAGGCCTAAACACAGAAAGGAGGCTTACTTCTACTTCTTCATCTACTCCCATCTCATTCCCTGACAGTTCAGTCCACATCACATTTCCTAACAAATGTAGGTTAGAGAAGGTGGAGAGAATGTACCTTTTAGCAGTACAATATTTTAAGCCATTATTAGTATGCCAAAGTAATGTTTTTAACTCGTTCAGAATTTTTTAAAAATCTTGATTATTGATTAACCATCATTTAAGGCTCGGGTTATATTTAACCATTATATTACTCAATACACCAACAAATTTGGAAAACTCAGCAGTGGCAACAAGTCTGGAAAAGGTCAGTTTTCACTCTAATCTCAAAGAAGGGCAACGTCAAAGAATGTTCAGACACAACTGCACTCATTTCACATGCTAGAAAGGTAATGTTCAAAATCCTTCAAGCTAGGCCTCAATAGAGTGTGAACCGAGAATTTCCAGATGTACAAGCTGTATTTAGAAAAAGCAGAGGAACCACAGATCAAACTGCCAACATCCACTGGATCATTGAAAAAGCAATATTACTCCAGAAAAACATCTGCTTCTGCTTGACCACAGTAAAGCCTTTGACTGTGTGGATCACAACAAACTGTGGAAAATTCTTAAAGAGATGGGAATACCAGACCACCTTACCTTCCTGTGAAACCTGCACACAAGTCAAGAATCAATAGTTAGAACTGGACATGGAATAACAGACTGGTTCCAAATTGGGAAAGGAGTACATCAAGGTGAAATATTGCCACCCTGCTTATTTAACTTATATGCAGAGCGAAAGTGAAAAATTGCTCAGTTGAGTCCGACTCTTTGTGACTCCATGGATTATATACACTCCATGCAATTCTCCAGGCCAGAATACTGGAGTGGGTAGTCTTTCCCTTCTCCAGGAAATCTTCCCAACCCAAGTATCAAACTCAGGTATCCCTCACTGCAGGTGGACTCTAAGCTAAGCCACAAGGGAAACCCAACAAAACTGGAGTGGGTAGCCTTTCCCTTCTCCAGGGGATCTTCCCAACCTAGGTATCGAACCCAGGTCTCCCTCACTGCAGGCAGATTCTGAGCTAAGCCACAAAGGAAGCCCAACAAAACTGGAGTATGTAACCTATCCCTTCTCCAGTGGATCTTCCCAACCCAGGTATCGAACCAGGGTCTCCTGCATTGCAGGTGGATTCTTTACCAACTGAGCTATCAGGGAAGCCTATATGCAGAGTACATCATATGAAATGCCAGGCTGAAGGAATTCAGCACAAGCTGTAATCAACATTGCTGGGAAAAATATCAATAATCTCAGATATGCAGATGACACTACCCTTATGGCAGAAAATGAAGAGGAACTAAAACGCCTCTTGATGAAGGTGAAATCGGAGAGTGAAAAAGCTGACTTGAAACTTAACATTCAAAAAACTAAGATAATGCCATACGGTCCCATCACTTCATGGCAAATAGATGGTGAAACAGTGGAAACAGTAATAGACATTATTTTCTTGGGCTCCAAAATCACTGTGGCTAGTGACTACAGCCATGAAATTAACACTAGCTCCTTGGAAGAAAGCTATGATAAATCTACACAGTGTACTAAAAAGTAGAGACGTTACTTTGCCAATGAAAAGATCCATATGGCCAAAGCTATGTGTTTTCCCAGTAGTCAGATACAGATGTGAGAACTGGACCGAAAAGAAGGCTGAATGCCAAATTACTGATGCTTTCCAACTGCGGCACTGGAGAAGACTCTGGAGAGTCCCTTGGACTGCAAGGAGATCAAACTGGTCAATCCTAAAGGAGATCAACCCTGAATATTCATTGGAAGGACTGAAGCTGAAGCTCCAATACTCTTGTCACTGATGTGAAGAGCCAGCACATTGGAAAAGACCCTGATGCTGGGAAAGACTGACGGCAGGAAGAGAAGGGGGCAACAGAGGACGAGATGGTTGGATGGCATCACCGACTCAATGGACATGAGTTTGAGCAAACTGCAGGAGATGGTGAAGGACAGGGAGGCTCAGCAGACTGTAGTCCATGGTGTCGCAAAGAGTCAGACACTACTGAGTGACTGAACAACAAGCCCTTATCAAGTCCCTTGAGAATCTCAAAGCTACAGCAATAGAAAATAAAAATAAAACACAATAACAACAAAAACCCAGAGAATTTTAAGCCAAACGTGAGTGAAAAACATGAGATTTTTATTTTAGGCTTACCCCACTGAAAATGTATAGACGTGAGTAGAAGCTGAATCTCAGGCGGCAGAAAAGGGAGGTTAAGTAGTAAGACATGAGAAGTGAGAGCAAGAACAGCCTTTCACAAGACCTGACATCAGGGGAAAGAGAGGTGAGGCAGCGGCAGAAACGAACGGCAACAGGAAGAGTCGGACACGAGGAAGGTGGTGAATGACGGAGGACTATACCAGAGGAGAATGGCAGGGACACTTGTGGAAAACAGGAGGGCTGATCTTAAATAAGAAGAGGCACTTCCAGATAGCCAGCAAGAACCTGCTGGATACCACACGGAGCTCTGCTCAGTGTTGTGTGGTGTCCTGGACGGGAGGGGAGTGTCGGGGGAGAATGGATGCATGTGTATGTGTACGGCTGGGTCCCTTCTCTGTTCACCTGAAACTGTCACAACATTGTTAATCGGCAAAATTCCCCAATACAAAATTAAATTTTTTTTTTAAATTTTAAACTTTATAAAAGATATCCCACATAGATCCCCAAATAAGAAAAACACCTAAAAATAAGACATTTTTATCACTGAATTTTATGGATTACAAAGAATAAGGGTGGAAACAGCTATTGATACAGAGGTATATAGATACTGGAAAAACACATAGCTTTGACTATACAGACCTTTGTTGGCAAAGTAATGTCTCATAATGACAGATGGAGGGACAAAGACGATGAGGGAGATTCAAACAGATAAGATCTTTCTTTTTATGTGGCGTTAGTAGCCTTATCTAAAGAAGGAAGGGCTTCTAGGTGGCTCAGTGGTAAATAATCGATTTACCATAGAGACACGAGTTCATGCAGGAGACATGCTTGGGAAGAGCCCCTGAGGAAGGAAATGGCAACCCACACCAGTATTCTGGCCTGAGAAACCCCAGGGACAGAGGAGCCTGGCAGGCTGCAGTAAGGGTCAGACACGATTTAGCAACACAGCATGCATGCACAAAGAAGGAAAGGATAGTACAAGCTATCTATGTAGGTAAAGAGAGAAATGTCCTATCAAGAAACAGTAATGACAGCTGCTGAAGAGTACAGTGAGCATGAATGTGCTAAGTTATTTCGCTGGTGCCCAACTCTGTGCAGCCCTCTGGACTGCAGCCTACCAGGCTCCTCTGTCCACAGAATCCCCCAGGCAAGAATACTGGAGTGGGTTGTGGTACCCTCCTCCAGGGGATCTTCCTGACTCAGGGATCGAACTTTTGTCTCTTGCATCTCCCACTTTGGCAGGCAGATTCTTTACCACTAGCACCACCTGGGAAGCCCATAGTAAGCAGGGTCTCTAAAAATATGATGGCAATAAACATCATATGTTATATATATAATATCAATATATTCCCCAGTAGAGTTCAGATCACTATTAATTATAAGAAAAGGAGCAGGGAGGTAAATACACTAATTTAAGGAGCTACTAATAATTCTTGCATCTCCCACTTTGGCAGGCAGATTCTTTACCACTAGCACCACCTGGGAAGCCCATAGTAAGCAGGGTCTCTAAAAATATGATGGCAATAAACATCATATGTTATATATATAATATCAATATATTCCCCAGTAGAGTTCAGATCACTATTAATTATAAGAAAAGGAGCAGGGAGGTAAATACACTAATTTAAGGAGCTACTAATAATCACCCATTTGCCAGTGGTGGGAGCATATTCCTTTCATATATATTAAAAATAGTTTTGTTTCCTTCTGGGTAAAAGATTAAATAAGTATGGCTTGATTAAAATTAGCAAATTAGAGATTGTATCCTATTCTTAAAGAATAATAAATTAAACTATATATAATCATGAAAAATAAATGTTGATATATTCAAATCCCATTGTTCTCACCAATTCGAGTGATTTTATTATATGAAAGCTCAAGACTTTGGATATTAGTGCAGCCATCCAAACCATGAAGAGAAGTCAACTGATTTTTATTAAGAAGAACGATGCAGAGATTTTCCAAATTTTCACAGTTGATAGTTTCAATATGGTTTTCCTAAAACAAAGAACAAATGTAATTAGTTTTATTTCAATGGCTTACTAATGAAACATTCCACTTGGATCTGATTTAGATGAGAAGATTCTGTGCTTCAATTTCAAGTTGCCTGTCGTAAGTTCATAAGACTCAGGGGTCTTTGGGACATGAGTCCTTTTGCATGTGGGAAAGATAGGACTCATTAGGAACCAGGAAGCAGATTGCAGTAGATTATTATTTTGTAAGCAGTTTCCTATTAACTTCACAACCCAGTATTCACACATACAGTCCCCTCCCACTTGAACTGAAAGTTTAGTGAATAGAACATAAGCCAGTACAATGCAGGCAGGTGCTTGATAAGCCCTAATATTGAAGATTATTTTTTTGGAAAGTTCACCCTGTAAAGATGCCCAAGGAGGTGGGAGGGGACAGAGAGAGACATAGAGAGGGAGGGAAATTTCAACCTCCCAAGGCACCAGACATATAAAAGAATGTATTTAGACATTCCAGCCCCAACTGCAAAGTACATCAGACATTTAGGCAACACAGTATGAAACAGATGGAATGCCCAGAATAAGTCTGGCCTCAATTCATGGCCCACAGAAGCAGAGCAAAATAAAATGGCTGCTTTTTAAAAAAAATTTACTAAATAATGCGGTCATTTGTTATACAGCAAGAAGTAACAAAATAATAACTCTGTCACCTACGAATGAAGATTATTTCCCAGGCCATACCACCTAAGCATCTTTCCTGTGTGGTTCTCACAAATTTTGGCCCTTGATCTCTCTAGACTCTGAGTTACAGGCTATTTTATTAAATGTGCCTTCAAAATTGTAATTCCTTAAATGTACATCTGAATCTGTTTTACATTTGATTATAAAATAAATAATGATAACATAGGACACACCTGTGCATCAATGAACTTCAACTTTTTGCAGTTACTTAGATCTGTCTCTTATACACATCTCCCTAACTTTTAAGATAACTACGTAGAATGTTATACTATCTGAATGAAAATATTAGGCAATCAAATAAATGACTGATTTAAACTTATTAATAATCTTTTAAAACAGAGAAAATATAGAGGATCAGTAACAAAACATTTCAAACTATCTGAACAAGAGTGAATGATTTGGTCACAGTTGCTAACAAACTTATTTTAAAGAAATCAAACACTGAAAAATTTGAAATCTACCCATTTCTCTTCCTCAGTTCCTTTTGCAATGTCAATACCATGAATTAGCTATATATCTTATATGAAAATTTATACCTTTACTAAATATAGATATCTCTTCAATACAGAATATTGGTCTCAAGGTCAAGATCATATGTCAGGGATGCAACAGCATTCTCTATTTTGAGACTTCAGAAAGATAAAGTAAAAGTTGCTCAGTCGTGTCTGACTCTTCATGACCCCATGGACTACACAATTCATGGAATTCTCCAGGCCAGAATACTGGAGTGGGTCACCTTTCCCTTCTCCAGGGGATCATCCCAACCCAAGTATCGAACTCAGGTATCCCTCACTACAGGCAGATTCTAAGCTAAGCCACAAGGGAAACTCAACAAAACTGGAATGGGTAGCCTTTCCCTTCGCCAGGGGATCTTCCCAACCTAGGTGTTGAACCCAGGTCTCCCTCACTGCAGGCAGATTCTGAGCTAAGCCACAAAAGAAGCTCAACAAAACTGGAGTATGTAGCCTATCCCTTCTCCAGTGGATCTTCTCAAACCAGGAATTGAACCCAGGTCTCCCGCGTTGCAGGTGGATTCTTTACCAGCTGAGCCACAAGGGAAGCTTTCAGAAAGATAAATGGGCTTTAAAGAATCTTAATGGTATAGTCCCATAACACTATCTCAAAAATATCTATGCGTATAGTCTTTGTTAACTGGAGTCAACTTAATAAGCATAGGGAACACAAAGTTTAAAAAGAAAATCATATTGGTGGAAGCACTGGCAGTCTGAACTGAAAAGGATCAAAAATAAAATGTAACTCTAGCCTCCTGCCCCCAATCTTCTATGAGAAAGAAACAGACTGAAAAAAACTCTCAGCTGCAATGCAAAAGAAGGTATGCCTTGAGAATGGAGTAAAAGACTATTGGGCAGAACCAAGAGTCACAGAGAACTATGCCCATGGAGCAGAACCAAGTCCTTACTAAGAACTAATGCTATGTTCTTAGCTATGCACCACGGACTGCCAGGAGCTTCTTGTTCTCTCCCATACTGAAGAATAAGGACTCTTGTAATTAACTATGTCCTGACTGTCTCACCACCATGCATTGATGTGGCAGAGTAAGAGAAGACTACTTTTCCCTTAACTTTACGGATCTCTGAGTTGAAAGAACTCTCTCTGAGCAGATCATCTCCACTTGGATCTGATTTAGATGAGAAGATTCTGTGCTTCAATTTCAAGTTGCCTGTCGTAAGTTCATAAGACTCAGGGGTCTTTGGGACATGAGTCCTTTTGCATGTGGGAAAGATAGGACTCATTAGGAACCAGGAAGCAGATTGCAGTAGATTATTATTTTGTAAGCAGTTTCCTATTAACTTCACAACCCAGTATTCACACATACAGTCCCCTCCCACTTGAACTGAAAGTTTAGTGAATAGAACATAAGCCAGTACAATGCAGGCAGGTGCTTGATAAGCCCTAATATTGAAGATTATTTTTTTGGAAAGTTCACCCTGTAAAGATGCCCAAGGAGGTGGGAGGGGACAGAGAGAGACATAGAGAGGGAGGGAAATTTCAACCTCCCAAGGCACCAGACATATAAAAGAATGTATTTAGACATTCCAGCCCCAACTGCAAAGTACATCAGACATTTAGGCAACACAGTATGAAACAGATGGAATGCCCAGAATAAGTCTGGCCTCAATTCATGGCCCACAGAAGCAGAGCAAAATAAAATGGCTGCTTTTTAAAAAAAATTTACTAAATAATGCGGTCATTTGTTATACAGCAAGAAGTAACAAAATAATAACTCTGTCACCTACGAATGAAGATTATTTCCCAGGCCATACCACCTAAGCATCTTTCCTGTGCGGTTCTCACAAATTTTGGCCCTTGATCTCTCTAGACTCTGAGTTACAGGCTATTTTATTAAATGTGCCTTCAAAATTGTAATTCCTTAAATGTACATCTGAATCTGTTTTACATTTGATTATAAAATAAATAATGATAACATAGGACACACCTGTGCATCAATGAACTTCAACTTTTTGCAGTTACTTAGATTGTGCAAGGAAGTTAATCCACAGCGTCGAAGAGACAGAAACTGAAGATTTGGACACTCTGCCAGTGTGGAGAGACTACAGCCTGGCAAGTCTTGAAATGTTATTGTTGCAACCTAGAGAATTTAAAAAAAAAAAAATCACAGCGTATCATTATCTAAATAGAATGAAGACAAACTATATTAACCTTGAAAAATTATTTTACATTTTTCATCTAAAAAAAAGTAATGCTCTATATTGAAACCCACTTTTATTACAACTCAATTTCATTTAAGCTATCTGGCCATTTTGCCACATTTCTTCCCCTCATAGAAAGGCAAAATAATGTAATCATTCATGACGAACTCAAGTTCAAAGGTAATACACATAGAAGCAATAATAACATAATCATTTATTAGTTTACTCCTTGACTTTTCACCAAATTCATTTTCCTGTTCTTCATGTCTCTTGGCATTATTTTCAGGTTTGCACTATATAAACATTTAAGATCTGTGTTTGACAGTATCTTTGGAGGCTTCCCTGGTGGCTTAGACAGTAAAGCATCTATCTACAATGCGGGAGACCAGGATTCGATCCCTGGGTCGGGAAGATCCCCTGGAGAAGGCAATGGCACCCCACTCCAGTATTCTTGCCTGGAAAATCCCACGGACAGAGGAGCCTGGTAGGCTACAGTCCATGGGGTCTCGAAGAGTCGGACACAACTGAGTGATTCACTTTCATTTTGGGATATCTACATAGTATCAGAAGCCATAATAGATCAGGAACAGATTTTATAACCAACCTGCCATGCTTCAACTAGTAGAGCTCAGCTCTCTTCTAAAAATGAAACAAGTTTAACTGAGAAGAGATATTATAAAACTTGTAATAAGTCAAAACATGCAAAAATAACTGAACCACGAAATAAACACAATATTCTATTATGCCTCTGTATTATAAAAAGTACGAATCATCCTTTACTACCGAAAAATGTATACATCCAGATCATATAGAATCTTCAGTATAACAAATCATGAATACTTGTTATCATACATTTATAACATTTGCTATTATTGCGATATTACCGTGCACTCACTACTTCATAAAGCTTTTTTCCTAAGGGATTTTTCTCTTTTTAAGTCTTTTCAAGTAAAGAAAATTCAACACCAAAGAATGTATTGAACTTTATGGTAGGTATATTAAGGAATACACTTATAGTTCTATAAGAATATATCAAATATAAATATTTTGAGATTACTAAAAAGCACTCCATGTATTAAACTCAGGATCTCTCACCTAAGTAAACTTGGCACAGTAATAATGTAAAGATGTGTTGCTTCTTCACTATAATTGAGTCTATACACTGAAATAAGTATATAAACTAAATTACTCTATAGTAAGAATACTTTCATATTGCCACACTGGAAGTCCTAAGGCCATACTTCCTATGTACTGAACAACAATTTAAAAATTATTAGCTTTATAGTGTATACTAGCATATATAGTGAATAGTGATAGTGAAGTCGCTCAGTCGTGTCTGACTCTTTGTGACCCCATGGACTGTAGCCTATCAGGCTCCTCTGTCCATGGGATTTTCCAGGCAAGAGTACTGGAGTGGATTGCCATTTCCTTCTCCAGGGGATCTTCCCGACCCAGGGATCGAACCTGGGTCTTCTGCATTGCAGGCAGACACTTTAGCATATATACTAGGGTATAACACATGCAAAAAGAATTTTAAAAGTGTTTTATTGAAACTGAACACATTATTACTTCAACAAAAGCTAGGGAAAGCATAAAATTCTTAAGTGTGCAACTCCTCTTCATGTGGAATATTTCCTGTGCAATAAAGTTTTACATTTACATATTTGTATAAGTGAATGAGAAGATCATACATTCATGGAAACAGAATGAAGGGATTAGTCTACCCCTTGTTTAGGTAGCAAAAGCAATATCTGGTATTTTTTAAACATTTGGTGAATGAATTTTCTAGTTTCAAAATGATTTTAGGAATTTCTCAATTACCAATAATCTAAAACACTTTTTGAAACAAATTTATTTTTTATAACTTTTCAGAAAGAAACATATTTATCTACATGTATCAGGATAACTGCTGTGCAATGTCCCTATAACTTGTTCAAAGGAGATACTATAAATTCTATGACTAGAAAACTGATTCTACACTAAAAAAATAAACAAACTAGAATCGAACACTTAAAAACTGAAAACCCTACAGCTGAAGCTTTATAGTAACAAATGCTACTCTACCATTTACATTCTCCTGCCCAATTTAATAATATACTGCCTTGTTGTTAGTGTTGTTCAATTGCTCGGTTGTGTCCAACTATTTGCCAGCCCATGGACTGCGGCACACCAGACTGCCCTGTCCTTCAGTATCTCCCAGAGTTTGCTCAAACTCATCTCCATTGAGTCAGTGATGCCATCCAACTATCACATCCTCTGTCGTCCCCTTCTCTTCCTGCCTTCAATCTTTCTCAGCATCAGGGTCTTTTCCAATTAGACAGCTCTTCACATCAGGTGGCCAAAGTATTGGAGTTTCAGCTTCAGCATCAGTCCTTCCAATGATCAGGACTGATTTCCTTCAGGATTGACTTATTTGATCTTCTTGCAGTTCAAGAGTCTTCTGTAACACCACAGCTCAAAAGCATCAATTCTTCAGTGCTCAGCTTTCTTTATGGTTCAACTCTCACATCCATACATGACTACTGGAAAAACCATAGCTTTGACTAGACGGACCTTTGTCAGCAGAATGATGAGTCTGCTTTTTAATACAGTCTATATGAGTCTAGATTTGTCATAGCTTTTCTTCCAAGGAGCAAGTGTCTTTTAATTTCATGGCTGCAGTCACTATCAGCAGTGATTTTGGAGTCCGAGAAAATAAAGTCTGTTACTGCTTCCATTGTTTGCCCATTTATTTGCCATGAAGTGAAGGGACCGGATGGCATTATCTTAGTTTTTTGAATGTTGAGTTTTAAGTCAGCTTTTTCATTCTCCTCTTCCACCTTCATCAAGAGGCTCTTTAGTTCCTCTTCACTTCCTGCTATAAAGATGGTTAAGTCAATTGAGTCAGTTCCTCAGTCGTGTCCGACTCTTTGCCACCCCAAGGACCGTAGCCCACAGGCTCCTCTGTCTATGGAATTTTCCAGGCAAGAAGACTAGAATGGGTTGCCATTTCCATAAGGGTGGTGTCATCTGTATATCCGAGGTTATTGACATTTCTCCCAGCAATCTGGATCCCAGCTTGTGCTTCAACCAGCTCGGCACTGTGCATGATGTACATAGATGTTAAATAAGCAGGATGAAATATACTGCCTTGAGGTATTCCTTCCCCAATTTTAAACCAGTCTGTTGTTCATGTACAGTTATAACTGTTGCTTCTTGACCTGCATACAGATTTTTCAGGAGGCAGGTAAGGGGGCCTGGTATTCCCATCTCTTAAAGAATTTTTCGGTTTGTTGTGGTCTACACAGTCAAAGGCTTTAGCATAGTCAATGAAGCAGAAGTAGATGTTTTCCTGGAGTTCTCTTGCTTTTTCTATGATCCAACAGATTTAGGCAATTTGATCTCTGTTCCCTCTAAACCTAGCTTGAACATCTGGAAGTTCTCGGTTCACACACTGTTGAGGCCTAGCTTGAAGGATTTTGAACATTACTTTACAAACATATAAACACCATTAAGTTCTAGTTATAATGTAGCAACCTCTCTAATTGCAGTGTAGGAGCGATAGCTGCTGCAGTATACTTGTTGGTGGTGTCTATTTTTGAATATGCAGCATTTCTTGGTATTTCTTCCTCCCTTGCACAGAACATTTAAAATTTTCTGAGACTTCCCTGGTGGTCCACTGGTTCAGAATCCACCCTGCAATGCAGGGGATACTGGTTCAGTCCCTGGTCCAGGAAGAATCCACATGCCGTGGGGCAACTAAGCCCCATAAGTGGCAACTACTGAGCCCACACACCACAACTACTTAAGCATGTGCACCTAGAGATCAGGCTCTAAAACAAGAGAAGCCACCACAAAGAGAGGCCTGTGAACAACCAGAGAGCAGCCCCTTCTCGCCACAACCAGAGAAAAGCCCGTGTGCAGCTACAAAGACCCAGTGCCAAAATTAAGTTAAATTTTAAAAATTTCCTCGTGATACAGCAATTTATTTTCTGTTGCACTCTAGATTTTCCCAACATATGAGATCAAATAAACTTTTACACTAATAATTTTGATTGTCGTTAATGTAGCTGCTAAGTCATGTCCGACTCTTTTGTGACCCCCATGGACTGTAGCCCCCAGGCTCCTCTGTTCAAGGGATTTCCCAGGCATGAAAACGAAAGCTGAAGTAGGTTGCCATTTCCTCCTTCCTGGGATCTTCCTGACCTGGGCATTGAAACCACGTCTCCTGCATTGGCAGGCAGATTCTTTACCACTGTACCACCCGGGAAGTCCAATCATTTTGATACATGCATGAAAATAATCACACAAATAAAACTGCTTTATGTTCTAAAAATTAAGGTCAATATAGAATTAGCGCTCATAGGCATTCATCAGTGTATGATCAGCCTGATAAAAGAGGCAACTGGGGCTACTGAATAGTCACTAAGTGCTTCTCAAATAACTGAACAAACGCACTACCTTAGCCCTGTGGCAAAACTAAAATATTTATAACATTCATAGTTGTGTTCCCATATTACCAAAGGGTAACATAAAAATATTTGGAAAACTAATATTTTCAGTCTCTCATGACTTAAAAATGAACTGACTGGTAGAACCTAGTGAAAGTCACTCAGTCGTGTCCGACTCTTTGTGACCCCATGGACTCTACAGTCCATGGAATTCTCCAGGCCAGAATATTGGAGTGGGTAGCCATTCCCTTCTCCAGGATATCTTCCTAACCCAGGGATCGCACCCAAGTCTCCGGCATTGCAGGCAGATTCTTTACTAGCTGAGCTACATGGGAAGTCCAAAACAGTCCATGGAATTCTCCAAGCCAGAATACTGGAGTGGGTAGACTTGCCCTTCTCCAGAGGATCTTCCCAATCCAGGAATATAACCGGGGTCTCCTGGATTGCAGGTGAATTCTTTACCAACCGAGTGATCTAAGACTCATTCATTGCATTTTGATAAAATTTCACAAATTATATTTCCCCCAAATCCTTGACAGTTTTGATAAATAAAATGACCTAAAAGAGCCACGTATTTTTTTATAGAGTTCACTCTCAATTACACTTGAGAAATTCAACCCAAGCAGTGTCACTCATCTATGGTAAACTGTAATTGCCAAAGTAACAGAAGCAATGAGTGTTATGCTTTGTGTTAACAAATTTGTGATTGTGCCACAATCTCAAATCTATCCAACCTGGAGAAATAATATTGTTTAAAAAATCAGCTGCAAAGAGACTGAATCTGAGGTATGATTAGTGGCTTAAATGGACAGGAGTATAACTTCGACTAAGCCATGCATCATCACAACACCACTTAATTACAGTCTTCCTTGAATGAAGTGAGACATTCTGTCCTAAAGTTAATCAGCCCCTAAAATGTTATCATCATCCATGCCGTATTATAAAGCCATAGAAAAAAGTCCTTAAGCTATACCCTTTATTTCAGTTATTTAAGGCTAGTTACCATTAGTAGCAAAATACTCAAAAGAAAAGTGAATTAGTTAAAGCATTCTGCTAGGGGAAAAAAAATGATAGTTGTCAATAATCCCAGCTCATATCCTTCTGGAGTACTATTCCATATAGTAGATGATTCAGCATTTTCAACGTTCTGACTTATTTGATGAAATAGGCTAATCATAAGTCCATTGCCATTCTCTTCAGATGTTTGAGACCATATTTGACAATGACTATTATATACGTTATAAGCCCAAGACCAAATTCTTCACATACAGTATTTGAAAACGCAACAATCCTATAAAGTAGGTATTTCTCTTCCCAGTTTATAGAAGACAAAACTGAGGCTCAGAAAGAGCAAGGTGACCCAGCGCAAGGTGACACAGCCAGTAAATGACAGAAAGAAAATGAGAACCCTGATCTCATTTGATACATTAAAAATAAAAGTCCACAGTAACGTATTTATTCAATGCCTTCTTGCCCACCAAAGTCGGAAGCATAAGGGCAAAGATGGGTTTGTTTCTGTCCCTTTAATCTAACAATAAATATGGATTTGATCATATGGGATAGATGAATATTTGCTGAGTGAATGAATAAAACAATGTATACACATTAACATTAATGTTTCCTTTTCTAGGTATTTTGCCTATATCAAGAAATCAAATAAACTTTATATTTTGAGCTTAAGGCCTAAACATGTGTAATCTTAAATCTTTAATCTTAAATCTCTTCTAGTATTTAATATTCTTCCCTGTTTGTCTACACATATGTTAGTTTCTATCTTATTTTTGATTGAAACTGTGTTTTAATAAGCATAGTAAATTAGCAGCATTTGGTGACAGCTACTTTAAATTTCGGGCTTCCCTGGTGGCTCAGAGGTTAAAGCATCTGCCCGCAATGCGGGAGACCTGGGTTCGATCCCTGAGTCAGGAAGATCCCCTGGAGAAGGAAATGGCAACCCACTCCAGTATTCTTGCCTGGAGAATCCCATGGACGGAGAATCCCATGGACGGAGAATCCCATGGACGGAGAATCCCATGGACGGAGAAACCATGTACCATATTTATATGGCGCGTGACTAAATTACAAAAAGAGCCACTAGGTGGTGCTGTTGTCCAGGACTAAAACAAACTAGCTCCAAGCTGAGTATCAAGCTGCAATTTTTCTACTCTAATTCAACTCTACTTTCCCAGATGACTCCATTGTTAGAAGCCTAATAATGCTATAGGTCCCTCGAAAATAGGTTTCAAGATATAAATCTAAGCTCTTCATAGTGCCTCACGGAAGACGATGCACTGAATAATTTTAATTGAGGAGATCTTTTAAGTACAACTCTTCTCAAATAGGATAAGTATTTCATTAGTAACTCCACTGACTGAGAAAATTCTTGGCTACAAAGAAAAGACGACTCTGAGAAAAAAAGAACATATTAGTGGTTACCAGTGGGGAGAGGAAAGGGGGGAGTAAGTAAGGAAGTAAGCTACAAGGATATGTTGTACAATACAGGGAATATAGCCACTATATTATAAGAACCATAAATGGGGTATAACCTTTAAAAATTATGAATTACTATATTGTACACCTGTAACCTTTTGTACATCAACTATACTTCAATTAAAAACAAAATCTGCCTTATATAATGATTTTTGAAGTTACATTTTAGAGAACCCATTAAAATTCAGTATGTAAAAAGTATTATAAAATACCTGCTGTAAAGTATCCCAAGGACCACATCGAAGAATTTCTAGTGTATTCAAAGGGGGCATCGTGTTGACTGGGCATTTTATAAGTCTCCTTCTTCTAACAGTTTTCTTCTGTTGATTTTGCTTGAAAATTTCAAACCAGGGTTTAAATGATGTTATCCAAGCTAGCCTCTTTTCTTCAATAGAAGATAGAAGTGTTGGCTCTATAGAGCAGGCCACTATATTTTCACATTCAGCTGTATTTTCATGACATTCTTCTGGAATTTCTTGAATCTGAGACTTAAGAGAGTTTACTTCTTTAAAAACCAATAGTTCTTTGCATCATTATATACACCCAAATCTTCACAAGGAGCATCTACAATGTAATTTTGCTTGTTTATTTTGCCCTCTACATTTATCACAGCATCATTAGTGTTTAAAACCGAGTCACTATTCAGAGCACTGCCTTTTGAGTTCTCCTCTGCTTCTTTAGATTTTAAATCAACTTCTTTTTCTTGTAGTAATGTATTTTCCCCTATATCTTCAGATTTTTCTAATTTCAGTGGTACTGGTTTTTGTTTCATTGATATCACCGAAATTTCCTTTATATTATTTTCCTCATATAATGTTCCTAACTGTCCTGATAATTTTTTTTCTCCTTTTTGCATCTTATTCTGTTGGTTATCATCAATTATTTTCTGTGATTCATTGTCTTTTACTTCATCAATTTTTGGATTATTTCCTAATATCATTTGGGTTTCTTGTCTCATAGTCTCATTTATGAAAGGTTTCAAGACTTCTTCCTTTTGTACTTGAGACTGTGATTCTTGCAACCGAAACTGTTCTTTGACGTTTTCTTTTAGATGCAGGTTTTCCAATTGGTTTTTTTGATCTCTGTTTTCATAATTCTTTTTTTGCTTGACCAATTCTTCTGAACATTGTACTGCTAGGTTTTCAGTTTTTCCTTCAGCCAGAATTGCTTGGCTTGACATAGATCCTTTTAATTGAACTTGTACTGATTCTTTCAATACAAGCTCTCTATCTACGTTTTTTCTCTTACCTGACTCCTCAGTTAACCAAGGGGAAGCATCTTCCCACATTTTTAACTTTCCATCCCCTAGCCTTTCGGCTCCATCATCCTTATTCTTTGATGTATCCTCAGTAGATAAATGTCTGGCATTATATTCTCCCTTCTTTAATGCTCTACTTATTATTAGCTGTTTTCTTGCAGCTTCTCTCAATATCAGTTTTTCCATCTTTAGTAGTTGCTCCCTTTCTTGTCTCAGGATGTTCTTTTTTCCCAAGTATTCTTTTTCTCTCCTTTTCCTTCCCTCTTGCATCTGCTTTTCTATTCTTCTTCTTTTCTTTGTTCTTCCTCTAATCTTTTCCGTTTTTCTTCTTCTATCTGTCGTATTTTTGCTTCCTTTTCCTTACACTCTTGTGCTTTCTTTTTCTTACTTTCTATTTGTTCCTTTATGATTGGGCCATATTTTTGGTAGGCCACAAATGCTTTATATTTAGCTTGAATTTTTACAGCTGCATTATGCTGCAGTTTTAACAAACGCATTTTTTCTTTTTCCTGAAGGTCTTTAAATCTTGTTCTTTCTTCTTCCATTTGTAAATGTAAGTTTCTAATAAATTCCTAAAATAAAGTAAGATATATAGTAGTCAGCATAAGCTAAATGTGAAATATTACTAAAGTATCATATGAAATATAGATTAAAACAAATACTGAAACTGAAATCATAATAAAATCAATAGAAAATTTACTTAGAGGAACTAAAGTAATTTATTTAAAAGGGTATATTGATTTTTAAAAAATATTTAGGAGCTCTGCCAATTTAGTAAGCTGATACTCTAATATTATGATTGTACTTGAAATTGGGGAATTGAGGAATTATTTGACGATAGAAAGCATATGCAGTCAGAATGATAGTGAGAAAAGGCAAGAAAAGCCAAAATCTAAAATTTGTGTAGGGAAAAGGACTTCAACCTTTATAAGACGGGTGTTCTGATAACAGAGACCCCTAGAGCTAGCAGCACAGGGACTGCAGAAACAGGGAATGATTTTGTAAGTTATAGTATAAGGAAGGTGAGGTCGTAGATACACATAAGTCTAGTTATATATCTCATCCTGTCTATTAGGAGAGCTGATAAGCCCATAAAGCACTAAGTGAGGTAATCTAGAGTTGGGTGACATTATCATTGTCACTAAACTCCTAAAACAAAAGTAAACAGATCAGCAAAATTGGGCAAATATTTAGAAAAACTAACACAAATGATGTGAAGTGACAAAAATGCTTCAATAAGCAAAAAGGAAGTCCAATTTCTGAGAAAACTACTTAAGTAAAAGTTAAAGATATTTTTAAGAAAAAATGTTTAAATAAGAATCTCATATAAAAAATGAAATGCAAGTGCCCAAATAAAAATATATGACTCACTCAAACAAACAAACATAAATCAAGATAAAATGGTTGAACAGATAAATGCCTGTAACAAAAATTGAAATCCTATGTGTACTGAACAGTAACTAGACAAATTTTATTTTTTACTTCCACTTGAAGAGTTGCATTTCATATAAAAGTGTAAAAATAATGGTTTTTATTTTGATTATTTCAGTATAAAAAATTGCCTTGATGGCATATTATGATGTAATACTAATTGCTTGTAGAAGAGTTAAATGTCAGTATTGAAACCTAATCTTTAGCTGCCATCTTGTAGATACAAATGAATGTTCACCAACCATGTATTTTGTATTTTGTTGCACTGTATACTGAACTAATAAGCCAAAGACTCAACATATATTAGGTGCATGTACTGTTTCTAAAAACCACAAACTAAGAATGATAAATTATCAATATAGTTTAGTATTTGCTAATTTTACTACACTATTTTGTTATGTATATATAGGGAAGTCATAGGGATTATAAATTCGAGTAAAGTTTAAAACCATATATGTTATGATAAAGGGCCTTTAAGATGGCCAAAGCACTGATATTATATATTTGCTGTAAAGAGAATTATAAGGGTTTTATTTTTCTGATATTAAGTTACTTAATAAAGATTTGTTTCCATTAAAAAAACTTCAAAATTAGATGTTTCTCAAAACAATATACAAAATATAAAGTTATGAATATACGAAGTTCAGGTGTAAAGGCAATCAACACAGAAACTTCAACTTATGACTAAGAGGAGTTCCAAAATAAAAAACTGAGAAAAACTGGAGAAGAGAATCATAGAAAAATGTTTTCTAAACCAAAAACAAAGGCCTTCAGATGAGTCAATTTCTCACATACACACACACACACACACACACACACACACTCAAAATGATGGCTCATACAGTAAACACTGTGACCAGCATGCTAAGCCCGCAGGCGGTGGCCACCAGTGTACTAAGCGGGGCCGAGAGGAGCTACCCCACGTCCGAGCTCAGGGGCAGAAGCCGGGAGGACCCCATGCCTGAAGGGCAGTGGCCAGGAAGAGTTACCCCACATCCAAAGTCAGGGCAGCGGCCGAGAGTGCCAGGCTACGACTGTGCAGGAATGGCTGAGAGGAGCTACCCTGTGTCCAAGGCCAGGGACAGACAAGAGGAGCCAACCCGTGCCTGAGGCCAGCGGTGGCAGCTGAGAAAAGCCATCCCACGCCGGAGGTCAGGGGCAGTGGCTGGGAGGAGCAACCCCACGTCCAAGGAGCAGTGGCTGCACAGGCTCAGGAGGGCCTAGAGGAGCCATCCCATGTTGAAGGTCAGGAAGGGCGGCAGTGAGGAGATAACCCTCATCCAAGGTAAGGAGCAGTGGCTGTGCTTTGCTGGAGCAGCCTTGAAGAGATACCCCACGCCCAAGGAAAGAGAAACCCAAGTAAGATGGTAGGTGTTGCAAGAGGGCATCAGAGGGCAGACACACTGAAACCATATTCACAGAAAACTAGTCAATCTAATCACACTAGGACCACAGCCTTGCCTAACTCAGTGAAACTGAGCCATGCCCGTGGGGCCACCTAAGAAAGGCAGGTCATGGTGGAGAGGGCTGACAGAGTGTGGTCCACTGGAGAAGGGAATGGCAAACCACTTCAGTATTCTTGCCTTGAGAACCCCATGAAAAGCATGAAAAGGCAAAATGATAGGATACTGAAAGAGGAACTCCCCAGGTTATTAGGTGCCCAATATGCTACTGGAGATCAGTGGAGAAATAACTCTAGAAAGAATGAAGGGATGGAGCCAAAGCAAAAACAATATCCAGTTGTGCATGTGACTGGTGATAGAAGCAATGTCCGATGCTATAAAGAGCAATATTGCATAGGAACCTGGAATGTCAGGTCCATGAATCAAGGCAAATTGGAAGTGGTCAAATAAGAGATGGCAAGGGTGAACGTTGACATTCTAGGAATCAGCGAATAAAATGGACTGGAATGGGTGAATTTAACTCAGATGACCATTATATCTACTACTGCAGGCAGGAATCCCTCAGAAGAAATGGAATAGCCATCATGGTCAACAAAAGAGTCCGAAATGCAGTACTTGGATGCAATCTCAAAAATGACAGAATGATCTCTGTTCATCTCCAAGGCAAACCATTCAATATCACAGGTATCCAACTCTATGCCCCAACCAGTAATGCTGAAGAAGCTGACGTTGAATGGCTTTATGAAGACCTACAAGACCTTTTAGAATTAACACCCCCAAAAGATGTCCTTTTCATTATAGGGGACTGGGATGCAAAAGTAGGAAATCAAGAAACACCTGGAGTAACAGGCAAATTTTTGTCCTTGGAATGTGGAATGAAGCAGGGCAGAGAATAATAAGAGTTTTGCCAAGAAAATGCACTGGTCATAGCAAACACCCTCATGCAACAACAAAAAAGAAGACTCAACACATGGACATCACCAGATGGTCAACACTGAAATCAGACTAATTATATTCTTTGCAGCCAAAGATGGAAAAGCTCTATACAGTCAACAAAAACAAGACTAGGAGCTGACTGTGGCTCAGATCATGAACTCCTTATTCCCAAATTCAGACTCAAATTGAAGAAAGTAGAGAAAACTGTTAGACCATTCAGGTATGACCTAAATCAAATCCCTTATGATTATACAGTAGAAGTGAGAAATAGATTTAAGGGCCTAGATCTGATAGAGTGCCTGATGAACTATGGAATGAGGTTCGTGACATTGTACAGGAGACAGGGATCAAGACCATCTGCGTGGAAAAGAAATGCAAAAAAAGCAAAGTGGCTGTCTGGGGAGGCCTTACAAATAGCTTTGAAAAGAAGAGAGGCGAAAAGCAAAGGAGAAAAGGGAAGATATAAGCATCTGAATGCAGAGGTCCAAAGAACAGCAAGAAGAGATAAGAAAGCCTTCTTCAGTGATCAATGCAAGGAAATAGAGGAAAAGAACAGAATGGAAAAGACTAGAGATCTCTTCAAGAAAATTAGAGATACCAAGGGAACATTTCACGCAAAGATGGGTTTGATAAAGGACAGAAATGGTATGGACCTAACAGAAGCAGAAAATATTTAGAAGTGGCAAGAATACACAGAAGAACTGTACAAAAAAGATCTTCACGACCCGAATAATCACGATGGTGTGATCACTCATCTAGATCCAGACATCCTGGAATGTGAAATCAAGTGGGCCTTAGAAAGCATCACTATGAACAAAGCTAGTGGAGGTGATGGAATTCCAGTGGAGCTATTTCAAATCCTGAAAGATGATGCTGTGAAAATGCTGCACTCAATATATCAGCAAATTTGGAAAACTCAGCAGTGGCCACAGGACTGGAAAAGGTCAGTTTTCATTCCAATCCCAAAGAAAGGCAATGACAAAGAATGCTCAAACTACCACACAATTTCACTCATCTCACACGCTAGTAAAGTAATGCTCAAAATTCTCCAAGCCAGGCTTCAGCAATATATGAACTATGAACTTCCTGATGTTTATGCTGGATTTAGAAAAGGCAGAGGAACCAGAGATCAAATTGCCAACATCCCCTGGATCATGGAAAAAGCAAGAAGAGTTCCAGGAAAACATCTATTTCTGCTTTATTGACTATGCCAAAGCCTTTGACTGTGTGGATCACAATAAACTGTGGAAAATTCTGAGAGAGATGGGAATAGCAGACCACCTGACCTGCCTCTTAAGAAATCTGTATGTAGGCCAGGAAGCAACAGTTAGAACTGGACACAGAACAACAAACTGATTCCAAATAGGAAAAGGAGTACGTCAAGGCTGTATATTGTCACCCTGCTATTTAATTATATGCAGAGTACATCATGAGAAATGCTGGACTGGAAGAAACACAAGCTGGAATCAAGACTGCCAGGAGAAATATCAATAACCTTATGTATGCAGATGACACCACCCTTATGGCAAAAAGGGAAGAGGAAATAAAAAGCCTCTTGATGAAAGTGAAAGAGGAGAGCTTAAAGCTCAACATTCAGAAAATGAAGATCATGGCATCATGTCCCATCACTTCATGGGAAGTAGATGGGGAAACAGGGGAAACAGTGTCAGACTTTATTTTGGGGGCTCCAAAATCACTGCAGATGGTGATTGCAGCCATGAAATTAAAAGACGCTTACTCCTTGGAAGAAAAGTTATGACCAACCTAGACAGCATATTCAAAAGCAGAGACATTACTTTGCCGACTAAGGTCCATCTAGTCAAGGCTATGGTTTTTCCAGTAGTCATGTATGAATGTGATAGTTGGACTGTGAAGAAGACTGAGCGCCAAAGAATTGATGCTTTTGAACTGTGGTGTTGGTGAAGACTCTTGGGAGTCCCTTGGACTGCAAGGAGATCCAACCAGTCCATTCTGAAGGAGATCAGTCCTGGGATTTCTTTGGAAGGAATGATGCTAAAGCTGAAACTCCAGTACTTTGGCCACCTCACGCAAATAACTGACTCACTGGAAAGGACTCTGATGCTGGGAGGGATTGGGGGCAGGAGGAGAAGGGGACGACAGACAGATGGCTGGATGGCATCACCAACTCAATGGACGTGAGTCTGAGTGAATTCTGGGAGATGGTGATGGACAGGGAGGCCTGGCATGCTGCAATACATGGAATCACAAAGAATGGACACGACTGAACAACTGAACTGAACAATATTTCAGAATACTAAGGAATATAAGCTCTATGAAGGCAAGAATTATTTCTTTTTTATTCACTGCTGTATCCTGAGTACTCACAGAGAGGTACCTAACTAGCACACAGGAGTGGAGAAAACCAGCAAATATGTGTGGATGAATGCAAAAAGTGAAAAATCTTAAAGTTTCAAAAGAACTTAGTAAGTGAGCATCAGATTTACAATCAAGGCAGCACGTACTTTGTGTGTTCTTAGTCTCTCAGTCATGTCTGACTTTTGAGACGCTATGGACTATAGCCTGCCAGGTTCCTCTGTGCTTGGGGATTCTCCAGGTAAGAATACTGGAGTGGGTTGCCAAGGCCTCCTCCAGGGGATCTGCCCAACCCAGGATTGAACCCAGGTCTCCCACATTGCAGGTGGATTCTTTACCTGCTGAACCACAGGGGAAGCCCAGAGATGGCATGTGCAAAAATAAACATGTAATGGGGTTATATCTTTAAATTGCTAAAACTAAACTGTAATAAACCTCCATTCTGCATCTAAGAAAACTAATAATTCAGTTATAAAAGCAAAATAAAAACATTTTCAATTGTGGAAACATTGAGAAAATTTCCTGTCCAAAAGTACACTTTTGACAAGTGTTATAGCTGTATACTCCAAGAAAGGAAAACTGAGTCCAGAAAGCAGAGGAAGACTGAGGTTTCAAAGAACACTAATCAGAGAGAGCAAGGAGATCAAACCATTCCATCCTAAATGAAATCAACCCTAAATAAGGCCTGATGCTGAGGCCGAAGCTCCAATACTTTGGTGTCCTGACATGAAGAGCCGACTCATTGGAAAAGACCCTGATACTGGGAAAGATGGAGGGCAGGAGGAGAAGGGAGCAACTGAGGATGAGATGGTCGGATGGCATCATCGACTCAATGCACACTAGGTTGAGCAAACTCAGAGAGAGAGTAAAGGAAAGGGAAGCCTTGTGTGCTGCGATCTAGGGGTCGCAAAGAGTTGGACATGGCTAAGCGACTGACGGGACAACAATGATCAAAGGAACCCTTAACACTTAGCACTTACGATTTTTATTCTGTCATCTTCTTTCTATCATTTCATGTAAGGAGGAACATCAGCTGCCAGTTTACTGTTGCTCCTTTTTAGGTAATGCACCTTTTCCTTGACTGATTTTAAGATTTCTCTCCTTATCTCGAATTTTAACAGTTATACTATTCAATCCCAAGGTGTGATTTTCTTGATTGATTCAACTTGGGGATCTTTACTCATCTTTAAATGTTCCAGTTGAATTTTCCAAAACAATTTCAAACCATTTCAACTATTATCTCTTTACCCATAGGTTCTGCCCCATTCGCTCCTCTCCTTCCAAATTACTTTTATACACATTTTTAATATTTTCATTATGTATCACATATTTCTTGTTCTCTTCTATTTTCCCCCATTTTGTCCTCTCTGTGCTTACATTTGGGCATTTTCTATTGACTTTCCTTTAGCTTCAATAATGTTCTCATCTGTTTTGTCAAATTTAATGTTAAATTTACCCACTGAAATTTTACTTTTTTATACTGAACTATTCAAGTCTAGAATATATACTTTGTGCTGTTGTATTATCCTAAGTTGCTTCAGTTGTGCCCAACTCTGTGTGACCCTATAGACTGTAGCCTGCCAGGCTCCTTGGTCCATGAAATTCTCCAGGGAATACTGGTGAGCACTGCCAAGCCCTCCTCCAGGGGAAGAATATATGCTTAGTATTACATTAACGATTCTAATTTTCTTTTCATATCTCCTATTTATTTTGCTACTGTATAATAATTGTGGGAATTTCATGGCTCTCCTAACTCCAATGTTTGGATTACCTGTGAATCACTATTGTCTTTTTTTTCTTGTCATTCACATTGAATCTGTGTCTTCACATGCTTAACCAACTTTTTTATTTAAAGCTAGATAGGATATGCCTACTTTTTCAGGAATGTGTTTATATAAACTATAAAAAGGACTTGGGAAAATACAAAGAAAGGTAATATTTTTAACTACATTACAGAATTATGGGAAATTTTATCTAACTTTTATTTAATCTTATATAAAAACTGCAGTGTAAATTAGTTAAAAATTAATAAACATGTCATCTTAAACTTAAAGGGATACTTAACACATTCAATTAGTTGCATTTAAAGAAATGCAGTAACCTTTCATAACAATCCTCAATCATAATTAAATAACAGTATGTTTCCCCATACACAATGTTTCCTCAAACATAACAGCATGTTTCCTCAAGCCTTAGGAGAAATTTTGCATTTACAGTTTTACATAGACATGTTCAGTAATTAAACCAGTTTACCTTCTTTGTCAGGATATTTCATTTCAAGGAGAGTTTCTAGTGACTAAGTATTTTTGAAACTTGAGTCAATTAAATCCTATACCAACTAGGCAATATTATTTTAAAACACTCACTCTAAGCATAGCAATTTATTTCAAATGGAGAATGATTACTGTGCTCCTTATAAACAATACATACATACCTCATGCTGTTTAAATCTCTCCTTCCATATTTTCTCCTCTTTATAAAGTTCATCATTCATCTTGTCCTGTTTTAGCTGAACATATGATAATATTGAAATATGATATTCAGATATCAAAAATATTATGTTTATTCTGTATGACTTTTACAACATAAATTAGTAAACAATGGTTAAAAGATAACAACTCACCCAATGGCACCCAGGTATTAGTACTGGAATAACAACTTTTTGCTAAGTCACTTCAGTCGTGTCCGACTCTATGCGACCCCAGAGATGGCAGCCCACCAGGCTCCCCAGTCCCTGGGACTCTCAAGACAAGAACACTGGAGTGGGTTGCCATTTCCTTCTCCAATGCATGAGAGTGAAAACTGAAAGTGAAGTCGCTTAGTTGTGTCCGACTCTTAGCGACCCCGTGGACTGTAGCACACAAGGCTTCTCCATCCATGGGATTTTCCAGGCAAGAGTACTGGAGTAGGGTGCCATTGTCTTCTCTGATAACAACTTTAATCCCAACTTAAAATATCATAAAATGATATCTAGGTTTCCTATTAGCACATGAAGATATCTGTAATCTTGGAAAACTGTTTTATTAATTTGAGTATATTTATTCACATAATAAAATGCACTAGCTAGAAATACTCCTAGATAATGCAAAAAATTACAAATGATAATGTATGTTAAGATGGGTTTTGCATTATAGGTTTTTTTTCTCTCCAAACTATCTCATTTAATTCACATAATAAAGTCATCTTAGAGGGTAACTGTTTTCTTTCATTAACTCATTAGTAGCATCTGTTTTGTTAAGGCTCTGAAAAATAAAGATCAGTAAAATATAATCCCCTTCCTCAAAAACTTTACCTTTTATTTAATTCTAAAATGCTATCCTATGTTCATACACTACCCCAAATTTAGTAGAATAAGTTAATCACAAAATAAGAACTATAAGGATTACAGTAGGAAGAAATATAATAATTAGAGGATTATGAAAGTTCATACAAAAGATTGTTTTGGGAATGACTTGGCTTTTAAGAGATTAAATAAACATTTGAGGCATTTATTAACCTCCAATTGAAATAAATAAATTTATATTTTAAAAAAGTTTTTGAACCAGGAAAATGATTACAACTCAATTTTAGGAAAATTATAAGGTTACATTTGACAGCAGTCAGTAAAGAATATGCCTGCAATGCAGGAGACCTGAATTTGATCCCTGGGTAGGAAGATCCCCTGGAGAAGGAAATGGAGATCCACTCTAGTATATTCCTGCCTGGATAATCCCATGGACAGAGGAGCCTGGCAGGCTACAATTTACGGGGTTGCAAGAGTTGGACATGACTTAACAACTAAGCCAACACATTTAATAAGAAAGTAAGGCAAGGAAACACTAAGGGGATCAGTGAAGTAGGTATTAGAGAAGTCCATGAGAGAATCAGTGAGGGCTTTCTACAGATGAGGTCACAGGAGTCAGAAGAGATGCAAGCACAATGCAAATATGAAACTGCCACCAACTGCCCACTGACTGAATCAAAGGAAGTGGGAAAAGTTCTTTGGAAATTATCTCTTATGAGCTGTGGGAAATTTTGATGGCATTTAAGCATGGAAATAATATATTTTTTGGAAAATAATTATCCTTCTGACTGCATTACCATGCATGAGTTTGCAGAATACAAGACCAAAAGTAGGAAGGTTAATTAGAGAATATAGTAAATATTCCAAGCTAGACATTAGGACATCCTGAACTATGGGGCAGTGGTAGACATATGGATGAGACAGTCGATAATCAACTATTAGAAGGATAGGACCATAAAAGAGAGAGAAGAGTCATAAATGGTATTCAGCTTTTTAGCTTATCTATGATGAGAGCACAGCTCATCAAAATAATGACTAACGAATGCCAGAGGAAGAGCACGACTCAGAAAGACAATGTATTCAGCTTTAGATCCATTACATTCTGAGTATGGAACAGTTATGCAGTTCACTTTATTTTATAACTATAGATTTGGTTCTGAAAGCCATTGCTGTGTTTGAGACTATCATGGGCTAAAACACATGGAATAAGAAAAGAAAGAGCAAAAGATGGAATCCGGGGTAGGACACATTCCGGGAGGAGGAGAAAAAAATTAACCTAAAAACAGATACCAAGGAAAAATGGCCAAACACGGAAGAAGACAATCAAGGTAATGTGGTCCCACAGAAGTAAAGGGAAAATGAACTGGTCAACAGATTTTTACTGGCATAAAAAGGAAAAGAGGCAAAACTAAATACTGACTGGTGGCTCAGATGGTAGAGCTTCATCTTGCAATGTGGGAGACCTGGGTTCGATCCCTGGGTTGAGAAGATCCTTTGGAGAAGGAAATGGCAATCCACTCCAGTACTCCTGCCTGGAAAATCCCATGGATAGAGGAACCCTGATAGGCCACAGTCCATGTGATTGCAAAGAGCTGGACACGACTGAGCAACTTCAAGCGAACCTGTGAGTATGGTTCTACAAGTCATTGTATTTTTATCAAAGTCAGCTTAGAAGTCGACGCTTTGTTTTGTTTTGGTTTTGTCAAAAGCAATTTTATTCACTGGGATGGAGGTGGAAGGCACCTAGAAGGTTTAGATTTGAATGAAAGATGAGGAAATGGATTGAGCACAAATAACTACTCCTTAAGAAGCCTGTCTGTGATAAGTAAAGCTGAAGAGCAGCTAAAGAAAGATATTTAAACAACAGTGATGTGAGTTTTCTGTTTGGTTTTATTTCTAGGACACGAGAAAACTGAACATGAGTATAAGCAATAAGAAAGGAGGAAGCTGTAGGAGTATTTTACATACAGGAAAAAGTAAGAGTAAAGTGGAAAATGATAGAATATAGAGCACAGAATGAAAAGTTGGCCTTTGGTAGAAGAAGCTCTCTTACGGAGATAAGAACAAAGGCAAAAAGTAAAGTTAAAAAGGCGAGCACAAAAATTAATGTTAACTAGACGTGGGATTGGGGAAGGAAATGGCAACCCACTCCAGTGTTCTTGCCTGGAGAATCCCAGGGACAGAGGAGCCTGGTGGGCTGCCGTCTATGGGGTCAAAGAGAGTCAGACACGACTGAAGCAGCTTAGCAGATAGCAGACGTGGGATTAGAAAGAAAAAGAAGTTCATAATTGATGCAAAAATCTGATCGTTTACTAATAACAAGGAAGAGGGAGTTGGGTAGACTCTTAAGGAAAGAAATTTATAATAGCAGTTTTAGATATGGAAGAAGAAGCTAGCAAAGACACAGGTGAGAATTACTGAGTGTGTAAATTATCTATTTGGAAGCCATCATTATAGAATTATGGAATGGTCCCAGTGGAAAACTTTGAAGCTCCAAGGTAAAGCGAAGCACATATTTAGAAACTCATTAATCTACTAATGTCATATATATTTTTAAATCATAAATTTATGATAAAGTACAAATTACTTTCAAAAACTAAGTTATAGTTCTTTAAGGGTAAGGCCCTGGTGTTATGTTTCTTTTGTAACATCAAGCCTATAGCTGAAAGTCTTGTCCTTGAAGTAGTCAGTAAATTTTTGTTACAAAACAAACTAAAAATGGCAATGAAAACAAAATTTAAAACTCAGCTGTTTTTTAGAAAATATCACTAACAATCAATAGCAGCGATACATTTTGCCACAAGCCAGGGAACACTACTCCAATAATCTACATTGTATTTACTTCTATTCTGGAATGGGAAAAAAAATAGCTTCTGACTTTTGAAAATAAGTAATCTAGTCTGTGGAAAGAAAAATATGAACTAAAAGGAAGCTAAAGATTTGTAGCTTACTATTAGTAAAAGCCATGGACAGGCTGGTTCTGCAATATTATCATTGTTTTTAACGTATTTACTTTCTACATAATTCAGAAATGCAATGTACTCAACAAGGGAGGCTATGATACCCTGAACTGCCTATGTGATGACATGCTGATGTTCTGTACATGGAAGACTCAAAACTAGTAAGTTGGGAGTAATACATAAGCTAACTTTAGTAATGCAAAACAGATGTAAGTCCTGCCTGTTATCCATACAGTGTAAGGATCCTGATGGTCCACAAGTGAGTCCCAAAAATCCACCAGTTTCTCCAGATGCCACTACCACGGCCTGAGGATGTGGACCACCTGAGGAGCAGCTGGGAGAAAACAGAAAGGAAAACAACACAAAACTCCCTTATGCCAAAAATGTTCTAGTCCCAGAAATGAGCTCATTCAAGGAATGGAGCACAACTATTACCTGCAGGCCGGAACAACTTTAACCAAATACGTTTTACATAATTGCTAGATATCAGACTACACAGTGAGGACATTTTGTGATGGAGAAAATTCTGTTGCCTTTTTCTGTGATTAGAAGGGCATAGAAAAGCAATAATTTATGTTATAAATGTCAGCTTTTTTTAGGACAGTCTTTGAAACTTTTATAGGCTCTGGGGGATCTCAAAATCCAAAGCAGTACCTGAAATTACAACGAATTTCACGGAAATAAGCAAGGGGTCCATATTAATACTGTTAATCCCCAGTGAACTGTTTTGATTATTAGGATTAATTAAAACCCATAGAATGGAGCTCGAGCTTCACGAAAATTCAAAACATCAGTACTGTTCAGGACTTACTGATTCAAAAAAAAAAAAAGAATGAAAAATAAAAATAAAACTTACCTTCTGAATATTCTCTAATTTCTTCTTTTCAACTTCAAATTGTTTCATCCAACAATGTCTTTTTTCTTCTTCTTCTTGAAACTGCTTTTCTTCTCTGTCCCTCTGAACTTTGAGAGTTTCTTTCTTTTGGTCTTCTAGTTCTTTCTGTTTGTCTTGCCAAGCCTCAAAGGACTGCCGACATCTTTCTTCCACTTCACAGTATCCAAAATTTATATCAGCATCATCTGTAATCATGAAGAGAAAAAATTCATTCAAACCAGTCAAAGCTGATCCAATATAAATTTTAAAAGTAATTTCAAAGTAAAGAAATAATGTCAATATATTACCAAAGTGAAAGCGACAATGTGCTAATGTACAAAATACATGTAAACTCCACTGCAGTCAATCAAGAAATCATATGACTTGTCAAAATATTCCAGAAAACTGTGTGTGTGTATCTGTGTGTGCATGCACATGCACACATTCATATGTGTGGTTAAGAGATAGACATGGAACATAGTTAAGAGACACTTAAAAAAATGCAGGTCTAGGAACATCTATTGCAGTCAGCTCTACATGTGGAAAATTTTCAAATATACTTATATAAAGTTAAATTGACAGTGAAGGTTACTCAGTCGTGTCTCTTTGTGACCCCATGGACTATACAGTCCATGGAATTCTCTAGGCCAGAATACTGGAGTGGGTAGCCTTTCCCTTTTCCAGGAGAATCTTCTCAACCCAGGGATCAAACCCAGGTCTCCCGCATTGCAAATGGATTCTTTACCAGCTAAGCCACAATGAAGTTAATTTAGGAGTCATTAAAACAAACAAACAAACAAAAAAAAACTATGAAACATGTAATTAAATAACCATAGTAAGTATACAGTATTTTTCAAATACCATGACTATTTTCTTCTAAACGGCAAAAGAAAACTGTTTAAGGATTTTAGATAATTAAAGTGAATCACATTAAAATGATCAAAAGTATCATCAAGCAAGTTAATCCACCTGGCAAATCTTGTTTATCCGCCGGCAAATCACAAAGATCAGACTCCAGAACCAAATCAGGGCTGCCGCAGTGAGTTTTACTTCTTAGAAATTCTTCTTTTTCTATTTCAGATAACATCTAAGAGGTTAAAGAAAGTACCAATGGTTAAATAAAAACAAAACAGAGAGTAAAGCTGTCATTTCAAGAATACATCAAGTATCTACACACACATATCTAGAAAATTATTTACTTCAAATTGCTCTCAAATACAATTCTATAGCACGTTGATAATTATTCTTTTATGGTGGAGAAAAATGCTTTTCTCAGGGAAGCAAATTGTATTTTCCCCTCCTTATGTATTTCAGGATTCTAATTACTTTCTAATATTTACTTACAGTATTCAAAATTAACCTGCTTGACACTCATGTCCAAATGTTTCTATTAATATGTGTTTTCCTCCTAACATCTTTTTATATTTCTTTTCTGCAGCAATTGCACATATATACAAACTGCTAATATAGTCAATATGTTTTAAAAACAATTTTTTCTAATTTACCTTGAAATATACACAAGTTATAATTTTGATTCTTATTTTTCCATAATTAGACTTCCATCAGGCTCCAGCTTAAAAGGTACAGGATATCTATTCCAGTGAAGTAGCAATATAATTCAAAATTAATATATCAGGACTGAGTGTTACCAAAAAATAGAGTAAGAAACATACATACAAGTAATTTTCAAATTCTGCTAACCTCATAAAGAACAAGAATGCTGTTGCGGCTGCTGCTACTAAGTCGCTTCAGGCGTGTTCACCTCTGTGCG
Organism: Madoqua kirkii; assembly: GCA_006408675.1. Taxonomy (NCBI): domain Eukaryota; kingdom Metazoa; phylum Chordata; class Mammalia; order Artiodactyla; family Bovidae; genus Madoqua; species Madoqua kirkii. The sequence goes on along the minus strand of SJYC01022493.1, from coordinate 913 downwards.
ACCCCATGGACAGCCCACCAGGCTCCCCGGTCCCTGGGATTCTCCAGGCAAGAACACTGGAGTGGGTTGCCATTTCCTCCTCCAATGCATGAAAGTGAAAGTGACAGTGAAGTTGCTCAGTCGTGTCCGACTCTTCATGACCCCATGGACCGCAGCCCACCAGGCAGGCTCCAGGCAAGAACACTGGAGTGGGCTGCCATTGCCTTCTCCCAAAGAGCAAGAATACAGTCATGTACAACTAGAGTCATGTGAAATGAGTAATGAAAACGAACAAGATGCTGAGCCTGTGGGAGAGGCCTTCTCTGAAATGCATTTCCAGGAGTTTCGCCCTTAAACCCTAGGCTTCCTTTACTCTCACTTCTTTACAGATGTTTTTATTTTACCTTAAAAAAAATCTGCATTTAAAGTTTCTGCAGGGTACTTAAAGACTCCACTGAATCATACTACATTCTTAAGCAAGGTAACAATATTAGAGTATATTTCATTGCTTTCCTTGGATTTTTCAGGTAAAAAATACCATCCAATATAGTTATGTTGGTCTTATTTACATTAAATTTCCAAGTATTGCTGGCTCAAATCACCATTGCTAATATTTTAAAGACTGTAATTTGCACTGTTTTATATTCTATGCCAGAAGAGAAAATAAAACCAACAATTATTTGCTTAAAATAATTTAATTTTAAAGACAGTGAACTTTAAATCCTGTGTGAGATGAAAAGGAAAATTTCTAACTATATAATATTGAGCACTTTTAATCAAACAACATATACCTTTATTAACTGTTCTGGATTTTCTTTACATTCAGTTGGTAATTCTATCCTTAAATGCATATGATTATTAGAAACTCCTCCATAACTGCAGCCTGTAAAGAGAAAGAAGTTATAACATTTTTAAATATTAAAGCAAGACACAT
>SJYC01022488.1:0-17662 GCA_006408675.1 Madoqua kirkii | reverse complement strand
TAAAGCTGAAACTTCAGTACTTTGGCCACCTCATGTGAAGAGTTGACTCATTGGAAAAGACTCTGATGCTGGGGGGGAATGGGGGCAGGAAAAGAAGGCGACGACCAAGGATGAGATGGCTGGATGGCATCACGGACTTGATGGACGTGAGTCTGAGTGTACTCCGAGAGATGGTGATAAACAGGGAGGCCTGGCATACTGCGATTCATTGGGTTGCAAAGAGTCGGACATGACTGAGCAACTGAACTGATACCCTCATAAGAAGTTAATATCTAAAATATATAAACAGCTCATACAACTCAATATCAAAAAAATACCAGTCTGATTAAAAATGGACTGAACACCTGAATATACATTTTTCCAAAGAAGACATACAAATGACAAATAGACACATTAAAAGATGCTCAACATACTAATCATCAGAGAAATGCCAATCAAAACCACAATGACGTATCACCTCACACCTTTGGAATGACTATTTTCAAAGAGACTATAAATAACAAACATTGGCAAGGGTGTGGAGAAAAGGGAACCCTTGTACACTGCTGGTGAGTATGTAAATTGATGCAGCCACTGTGGAAAACAGTCTGGAGGCTCTTTGAAACACTAAAAATAGAGCTGCCATATGATCTACTCCAAGGTATATATCTGAATTCCACTCTTGGGTAGATAGCTGAATAAAATGAAAACACTATTTCCAAAAAGATACATGCACCTCAAATGCACATGTTCCATAGAAGCACTATCTATCATAGTCAAAATATAGAAGCAACCTGAGTGTCATCAGCTGGGGAATAGATAAATAAGATATGTTGTGTACACACACACACACACACACACACACACTTGGCCATCTGATGCAAAGAGCTGACTCATTGAAAAAGACCCTGATGCTGAGAAATATTGAGGGCAGGAGAGCAGGGGGGTATGGGGTGACAGAGGATGAGATGTTTGGATGGTGTCATTGATTCAATGGACATGAGTTTGAGCAAACTCCAAGAGATGGAGAAGGACAGGGAAGCCTGGCATGCTGCATTCCATGTGGTTGCAAAGAGTTGAACATGACTTAGCAACTGAATAATCAATCAGTCAATCAATCAATCTACATATATATATATAATAGAACATAGTGTGTGTGTATATATATATATATATATATATATATATAGTGGAAAAATTTGTGTTAGAATAGAGGAACACAAATATTTAACACTGGTTATAAAAGATGTAGGACACTATAGATAAAGCAAAAAGAATCTCTATTTAGTGACAATTGTATTTGCTATCACTGCAAAAAGAAATTCTCACTTTTATCTTTAGGTTAAGTGTTTATTAATCAAGTCCATGCAGTTCAGTTCAGTTCAGTCGCTCAGTCATGTCTGACTCTTTGCAACCCCATGAATTGCAGCACGCCAGGCCTCCCTGTCCATCACCATCTCCCGGAGTTCACTCAGACTCACGTTCATCGAGTCAGTGATGCCATCTAGCCATCTCATCCTCGGTTGTCCCTTTCTCCTCCTGGCCCCAATCCCTCCCAGATTACTACTCTAGTAATTAAAATGAAGACCTATGAATCCTATATACATATTTTTCTGTGTTCAGCCTTAGCCATCATATATGTTAAAATAATATCTTTTCCAGAATCTCTATTTCAAAATGTGGATTTATCTTACCAGTAAGGGCAATACTTACTGACATTTTCCCTCCGTAAGCTCTGGTCTCGCTCTTCCTTCCCTGCTGGGGAAGATCCTCCACTTTCACTGTTGTTGACTTTGCTAGATCCTTCAGGCCCTTGCCTACTTGCCACCTCTTCCACAGCATGCTCCCTGATGGGTATAGACTCTTTGTTATCAAAATTCATGGAACTCTTTTTATCTGACTCTTTTATGGCACTTAAAGATGTTACTACTAAATATGGCATATGCAGCACTAAAAAAACTTGCATTCTATGAAATCACACCCATAAAAATAACAAGGCATATAGAATACATAGATATGTAAAGTTAAAGAATGGGAAATATGAATTCATCGTGATAGAGATCAGATGAATGGTTTCTTTGAGGAAAGGAAAAGTCTGGGAAAGAGAATGAAGAGGACTACTGGGATGTTTTATTGTGATCTGAACAATGGCTCCTGACTATACATGTATGTGAAAATATACCAAGCTGTTCAATTAAAATATGTGTCTTTATTAACTGTAGTTTACATGATAAGGTCGGCCTTCTCTGAGCTCTATTCTCCACTTGGCTTTGTCCTTAACTGGCGGTGAATCCCAGTTTTAGCAAAGAATCCAGCTGAACTAGTTTATTGAGAATCTTCCCACCAGTGTTATCCAATTAAGCTTCTTATCCTCCTCATTTGATATTTAATCAAATTTCTCTTCCCTGACCCTTGATACCTAGCCAAATTCATAGAGGTAGTTTTTCATTAGTTCCCTGCTTGTTATAAATCTTCACTTGCTTCTGTTGTGTTCAGAATTGAGTTCAATCTCTCTCCTACAATGGTCTTGAATAAAATCTTCTTTGTCATTTTTAACAAGTATTCAGTGCAATAAATTTTCTTTCACATAAACAACATAACTTAAAAAAAACTTAATAATAAAATCTAGAGCTTAATGAACAAGGACTGTATTCTATTCACCTTTATATTCCTAAGATTATACTGAAAAAAAAGTGAAAGTATTAGTCACTCCATCATGTCCAACTCTTTGAGACCCCCAAGGACTGTAGCCTACCAGGATCCTCTGTCTATGGGATTCTCCAGGCAAGAATACTGGAGTGGGTTGCCATTCCCTTCTCCAGGGGATCTTTCCAACCCAGAAACTGAACCCATGACTGTATTCTATTCACCTTTATATTCCTAAGATTATACTGAAAAAAAAGTGAAAGTATTAGTCACTCCATCATGTCCAACTCTTTGAGACCCGCAAGGACTGTAGCCTACCAGGATCCTCTGTCTATGGGATTCTCCAGGCAAGAATACTGGAGTGGGTTGCCATTCCCTTCTCCAGGGGATCTTTCCAACCCAGAAACTGAACCCAGGTCTCCTGCACTGCAGAAAGATTCTTTACCATTTGAGCTACCCAGAAATCCATTACATTAGATTCTACTTATTACAGGAGCAAGTACTTTAAGAGTTAGAAATATTTCAATTTTTGTCAATTTTTAGATATATGATATAGGAAGAATAGGTGACCCTCTGAGTTTTTGTCTCTAAATGCTATAAAATAGGAATTAATAATAAGGTCTACCTCATAGTTGCCATAGATAATGAACAAAAGCACTTTGCGCCTACCCCAGAAAAACAGGATTAGGATGAAATTTATTGTTTATACTTTTCATATGAAAAGTTATAGAACTTTACTTTTATAATGGTTGAGTTATACTCCTGAAGATGTGAAAGTAGAAAAGCACAATTTGTGAGGTGAATGTCTTTAGCCTCCCTGGACAGTGCAGTGTGGTGATAGATGTAGGCAGATGAGCATTTGTGGGAAGACTCTTGGGTAATGAAGAGCACTGTCTGCATGCTGGCCCTGTTTCTTGGTAGCTTGTGAATTTAGATTACTCTGGGTCTGTGTCCTGGTAAGTTGGAAATAATATTATTTATCAGTGGGAAGATATGAGTATTAGATGAGATAGAGGTAAAGAATCTGTCGGCAAATGTAGAAGACCCATGTTTGACCCTGGCTAGGGAAGATCCCCTGGAGAAGGAAATGGCAAACCATTCCAGTATTCTTGGCTAGAAAATCCTATGGTCAGAGGGACCTGGTGGATTACAGTCCATGGGGTCACAAAGAGTTGGACATGACCTAGCAACTAAACAATAGCACCTGGTTAGTATTTCATAATCCCAGACCCATGCAAGTCGCTCAATAAAAGTAGTTAACTTCATTACTATGAATCTTACTGCTATTATTTATTGTTATTGGGATTAGAAAAGTGCCAGATTTACAGTTGTATCCCTACCTTGAAGTTCATATACTGCTACTTTCTACCAGACTGCACCCTTATTTCTGGTTTCATCTTTTCTTAAGTGGTGAAAATCACATCTACTTGGGGACAAAGTGAACATCTGCTTGGTAAAAAGAAAATGCTTCATACCCTATTTTCTTATTGAACAGTCCATGACTTTACAATCCTATAAGGAAATAGGTTCTGGATTTTTTTCTTTTTGGCAAGCATAACTTGTTGACTAGCTATTAAGAAGTGCAGGTAACGGCTCCATGCTTGGGGCAGCTGGGACAGGGCCCACTGACCTTCTTCCCCTGCTTTGGTTTGGCTTTCAGACACAGGCACGTACTCAGCATCAGGCGTTTTCCTAATGAACTGGCTGAGATAATGGAGACGAGCCTGGGCAGCCTAAAAGACAGACAGCATCAACACATAGTCCAGGAAACACCATCTCAACAGTACTCGTGATAAGGGGAAATGGCAATGAATATGGCAGTCTGGTCCAGGCCAGCTGTTACAAATCATCAAAGAAAAAAATTCTGAACCATTCATGATTTTGACAGTGATTTGTGAGAACTAGTGAAGAAGCAGTCCTAAAACTTAGACACTGGGCATGCCAGCTTAGATCCAATTGCTGCTGAGCTGCTTTCGTCTGCCTCAATAACCCTGAGTTGGGGATATGAAACATATATAACAATGTTTCACTATGGCAAAGACTCTTATATAAAATAGAGAAAGAATCATGAAGTACATGTATTCAAAGGGCAGTTCATGCTTCTTCTTTATCTAAAGCATGTTCAGAATACTTGAAAGCATGTATTAGACATTTTTATGCTTTTTCAGTTGGCAGTGTTAAGGACACAGAGTGTTAATCCCAGATGATGTGAAAGAACAAGGTGACCTAAAGTTTGGGCCATAAGTGTTACCATAATGTGCTTTGCTTTCGCAAGTCATCTGGGTATCCAGATAGTATTAATAACACTTCACAATGTGTCCAAATGTGGTCTTAATATTTAGTTGGTTGATATCTGACAAAATTTCAGGTATTTCTTAAAGTGAAGACTTGTGGTTTCACCAATATGGCTCTTCCTTCAGACCACACCCAGGAAGGAAAGGTAAAGGACAGTTTTCCAAACGCAGATGACCTTGATTGATCTTCCTGGCTCCGTCATCTCCCAGGCTTGCTTCATGGCTCGGATTTCATCTGTTCGTTCTGTATCTTTTTTCACTTCAAAAAACTCCGCTTCATTGTGCTCAGTGACCAGCCTCAGAATCCAGTAGGGTTTATTCGGGTCTTCTTGCTGAGGGTGGGCAGCATACATCTGACAAGGCACAGTCAAAAAGTTTGGGTCAGATGCTTTCTTCCTTTTAAGAGGGTCTAGATTTTACCTTATGATCCATAATTTCATTATAAAGTATTTTACTCAAGAGAAATGAAAACATGTACTTGCAAAATGACTTGTAAAAGAACATTTAATATAGTCTCATTCATAACAGCCAGAAAGTGGAAAATGATATAAACATCTGTCAATTGATGGAAGGATAAACCAACCGTAGTATATTACTTTGCTGTTGTTGTTTAGTTGGAAAGTTGTGTCAGACTCTTTGTGACCCTATGAACAGTAGCCCACCAGGCTCCTCTGTCCATGGGATTTCCCAGGCAAGAATACTGGAGTGGCTTGCTATTTCCTTCACCAGGATATCTTCTCAATCCAGGGATCAAACCTATCTCTCCTGCTTGGAAGGCAGATTCTTTAGCACTGAGCCACCTGGGAAGCCCACATGGACTACTACTTAACATTAAAATGTAATAAACTATCAATGCACACCATCGTGTAATTGAAGTTCACACAGACAATACACTGAAATAAAGAAGTTGAACATGGAAGAGTACATCTTGTATGATTCATTTGTATGAAATTCCAGGACTGGCAAAACTTGCATGGGGGAGAGGTGTGGGGATGACAGAATCCACTGTGGAGCGGTCTAGGGGAATTGCTAGCTTATGGAAATGGGCTACAACCTAAACCTTGACAGAGATATATGGGTTACATGATGAGTGCACTTGGCAAAATTCGTCTCACTGAAGTGTATATTTAATATTGCTGTATTTCACTGTATGCAAATTTCAGCTACAAACTATAAATAATTCTAAATTCCACTTAGGCTCATTCATACCATCTGTTTACATGAGGGCAGAAATAGTTATTTCCAAGTCTGTATATATTGATATACATTTGTTATGAAAGATGACATTTTGATGTCTTGTAGGATCACTTTCATGCACCTTAGGCTGGGAGCTGATTGTCTTAGGACTTGAAAATGTCTATAAAATTGAGACTTATGGGTAGCAATCTGGTAGGGAGAGGAGCTTGACTCTGATGTGGTTTCTAGCACTTGGCATAAGGCTGCTGCTGCTGCTGCTGCTAAGTCGCTCAGTTGTGTCCAACTCGTAGTGACCCCATGGACTGCAGCCCACCAGGCTCCTTCATCCATGGGATTTTCCAGGCAAGAGTGCTGGAGTGAGGTGCCATTGCCTTCTCTGCCATAAGACTGAGACAATTGCAATTATCCATATTACATAACACAGATGGGGAAGTGGAGATTGGGGGAGCCATGAATAAAGTTTTCATAAGCAGTTTGGTTTTAATGTTACCAAAAAGATCTCCTAGCTTTCTACAATATTCCCTTACTACTCTGATGAAAACTTAAATCTCACAATTGGAAATTCTTTTATTTGTTCTTTCTAAAGCACAGGACATAAGCTCTTGCCATCTTTGATACTGCTTGATAAATAAGTTTTTAAGAAACTTCTCCAGGATAAAGTTTTGATCAGGGAACGGAACACTTTGAAGAACTAAGGGAAGGCCACATGTCTGTAAGAATTTAGGGATTGAATTTAGCTTATTTGCTTTAGCTTGGAATAGTTTTGTTGTAGTTGTTAATGATAGGACTATTTTCTCAGAAAATTCAAATAATTGATTATATATCAGTGAATGATAAACTGGAGCTACATTTAGGAAAGTTAACACTCAAAATTATCTTGAAGTTTCAAGGCAAAAAAAGTGGTTGATTGGAACCTTCATCTATATTTTTGAGCCACACAATGTTGCAAGAAACACATTTCGAATAGAAAACATCTTCTGATTCTTTCACATTTTAAACATAATTGTAATTTGATAGAGAATGTACCATTTTTCTGCATTTTTTCAGATGATATTACACTCAAAGGCAACACTTGGACTACAGAATACAGCTAGTGAGGATATAAGTAATGTAAATTTAGGAAGAGATTAGCTTCTTCAAATGAAATAAGATCAGTGATCAAGTAAATTCAACCTGATTTTGGTAACTAAAGCAAAAATGCAAAGTATGTGATGTTTGTTTGGTTCATATGTTAATAATTTTTCAAACAACCAACAATATCATACCAAAAGCTACTAAAATCAACTAGCACAGTATTAAGATTCCTAAAGCTTAGTTCATTATTAATGTCATAAAACCCAACTCCCATATGAATTCTGAAAGCAAACATACCGTTTGTACTTTGCATGATGGTCTAAACATCATCTTTTTCAGGATTCCCTAGAACTTTTGGGTGTTTGAAAGTTACCTCATGCTGAATCCCACAGTTTCATACTAAACTTGATATATCTTATGAACAGACTTTCATTCTGGAGAATATGCATGCATTCCTCACAGCTTAGAAAAGAACAGAAGGCTTTCACACATGTCCATTTTTAGTTTTACCCAATCATTAGCTTTCTGAATAAATTTTTTGAACAATATTTTTGCAAGTTTTTCTATTTTTTCCTTATTTTCTTTCTATGGACTTCAACCCTTTTACCTGAATCTTATCTAGCTTTTTGTTTCAGCTTTCATCTAGAGTTAAGTGTTTATACATTATGGGATTGAATCTAAAATAGGTAACAGGAAATAACAGAACATCAAATATTATGTGGGTTTTTCTCTATCTGTAGCACTGTGGATAACTTCAGTTTGGTTTTCAAGCATGTGTATGTTACAGTGTTTCTCACATCACTCTCTTAATGTCCAGTGCCCAATATTCAATGTCCTAGGCACGCTAATGGGATGTCTGACCAAAGACATTTACACTCATTCATTCTAATAGTGAGGGGTTAATTGGAAGCAAACTTCCCTCTTGATGAAGATCATTTTCCAAATGCACACTTTGCAAAGTAGCCTGGAGCAGCAGATGCAGCTCTGGTGGCCTACCACATCTTATACCGACAGCCTTCCAATACTAAGAGCTAGTGATAAAAGCTGTTGGCATTATCCCTCTGTTCACCATGGTACCTACTGCAGCTACCTTAAGACTTCTTGGATTTCTTGCTATTCCTATCATCAGTGTGTATCCCATTTTATCCTTAAGAATATTTCCCAAAGTTTGACTATCATAAAATGCAGGGCTCCAATTCATTTTGATGGTTCCAACAATGACATTTTGTGAAAGACATCTTATCTTCATTTTGACAGAGTTCCTTACATTCACCCAAGGACATATGAAATGATTCCAACATGAAGCTAATACGGTGCTTGTACTTCCACCACAAATGCAGTCAAAGAACTGATAAACTGGCTTGTGTGTGAGTTCAACAGATTTCCATAATGTCTGAAGAGTTGTCACATCCCTTATTCCTCCATCACCAATTGTGCAAATTCTTCCTTTCACTGGATTCATGTAGCCAAAGTAAAGCCAACATTTTTCTAAATGCAGTCTGAAAAATGCCATCTTCAATTTGTCTCAGTCCTAAAAAATATGGAATAATTCTTTCCTTGGCAGCCACTCCTTTTCCCTCAGGAAATTTGTGAAGATGAAAGTCACTTCTTCAATCCATTAACACAGAGCTTTGGGTCAGTTGTTCTTAATGCTTGAATGAATGCCCAGGTTCTGTCATCAATACTTATCCTGGCAGTTTTTCTTGTTGAAGAGATAAATGCTTTTTCTTCTCTCCATTTTTGTCTTTGCTCCTAGTCTTGCTTACTTTTAACTGCCTTTTCCTGGAACTGAATCATACTTTAATTTGGTAACGAGTACACCAATATAACTACCTACACTAAAGCTCATCCACCTTCCCTGAAATGAGTAAGAGAGTTTGCAGTACTTTGTTTAGTATTAATAGAAATTAGAGGAAGCTCAGGTGACCCATTTGGACTTATAGGCTTGTCCACAGCATATAAAGAAGATTCTTAGTCTAGCTTCTTACAAGTCAGGACACCAGTAACGGAAGAACTGTATTTTCTCTTTTCAGTGTTTCTATTTTCAGTTTGTGATTTGTTTTGGAAATGTCTATTTCCTTTTTTGGAGACTTTTCCCCTCACCTTTCAGGTATGAATTAATATGATTTGATAAAAGGTAGAATGACTCTCCAAATGTTGTAGTTAAACCATTTGTGCCATGAAAACGACTTTGTTTACTCTTCCTTCATCTTTATACCCTGACTTTTTTTTTTCTGCTGATTTAACACTGTTTTTTTTTTTTTTCAGAGATTTGGCAGTTTGCTTAACATTTACCTATTTTCATTGGCCACTGTAGGATACTTTTCTTAATATTTGAGAACTTGCCTTATTGAGCTAAACATGAAATCACTTCATTCTGATTGCCAAAACAGCCTTGAAACAAAGTTCAAGGGTGACATATGAATGCTCACTTTTCTAAGTCCCTTAGGAGCACAAATGCTAAATTTCAAGATTCTAATACAGAAACCTTGGTTGCTTGTAGAGTACCAGTGTTACTTGAAGTATGTGCTTCATTTTGGTCTGTTTACACTTCATTTTGCTTATATGAAATCCTCTTTGTAGGCTGATGTGGCTTATCCTCCAGTAATGCTGAGGTGGGCCTAAGAAACACAGTTGCTTGCTTCTCTGCTTCTTCAAAAGACCATTTGCATTCTGGGATGCAGGCTGAAACTGCTTCTGTAACAGTGGCAGTTCTCCTCTTCCTGGCATTGACATTGGACTGGAGCTGGCTTGCAACAGCTGAGCTTTCAACACAAACAGAAGAGCAATACCCTAAGCACCACCAGCCACTTGCCACCAGTGGAAGTTAAGTTAAGGTTATTTACCTTTCAATGTTTCCAAAGGTATACTCCAAGAGCTAAGAAATTACACCTTGAAAATGCAAGTGGACAGGTATTTCTAAGACTGGAGTTTGGAAAAATGGAGTCATCATCTTTGAATCTGTTCATTTTTCTTTAGTGTCTTTTTACTACCAGTATACTATTTGGTTAACCAAGCTGGGAGATATTCTTTGTTCCTTCTTGCTGTTGTCATCCCCTTTGGATTAATAACTACTTACTGAGTTGTTTCTTAGCTAGTTCTTTATTTGTCTTCTTCTTCCTTTCTTTGACCTATATCTGAAACAGCTTGTACTCTTTTGTCTGGACTATTGCACTGCTTTCTGATGGTTTTCCTATCTTGTCTTTTTGCCCTTAATTTCATACCCTTAAAAGTCATCAAGGTATCTGAAATGTAAATCTCGTCATGTCAATACACGTCTTAAAGGCCCCACCTCCCATCCCCAAGCCCTGCATAGCCTAAGCTGCAAGCACCAATGATGGGAAGATTTTGTCCTTAGAGATAATTTGTCTTGAGTTCAGTGTTTAAACAGCTTGAATCTGAGTATCTTTAGGATTGTACTTGTACTCCTCAAATTTCCTACCCACATACTCCTCCTTACCCCAATCATTGGGACTTAACTGGCAGTGAAAAATTTGGAATCAGGATCCCTGGCTTATAGAATCCCACCTTTCTAACCAGGCTTGAAGGCTCCTCTCCTGGGGACTAAAAAACTAGATTGTGTTGGATTTTGCCTCAGCACATCTTTGGTCACTGACTCAGTTCAGGATTCCTCTAGGCAGAGGTACCTATCCTTACTACCACTGTGCATATCATATGTAACATCACAACTCTCTTTTTACCTTCAGTCTCTTCCATTAGACTGTGAAGTTTTTGAAGGTAAGGGTTGTATAATATTAACATCAGAAATCCAAGTCCCCCAAACATCTTACATATTAAAAGTTCAATTAATGCTTTTTGATACTAAACTAAAGAAGACTGCTTACAGAAGACGTCCAAGGAACTGGGCATTTGGCAACTCACTCCAGTACTCTTGTTTGGAAAATCCCATGAACGGAGGAGCCTGGTAGGCTGCAGTCCATGGGGTAGCTAGGAGTCGGACACAACTGAGCGACTTCACTTTCACTTTTCACTTTCATGCATTGGAGAAGGAAATGGCAACCCACTCTAGTGTTCTTGCCTGGAGAATCCCAGGGACAGGGGAGGCTGGTGGGCTGCCGTCTCTGGGGTCGCACAGAGTCCAACACGACTGAAGCGACTTAGCAGCAGCAGATGACTGCTGGACACAGGAGATGGAATTTTTCGATTTTTTCCTTAAAAGATATGGTATTTAACCAATGACCCAATGAGTGAAGTGAAGTGAAGTCGCTCAGTCGCGTCCTACTCTTTGCGACCCCATGGACTGTAGCCTACCAGGCTCCTCTGTCCATGGATTTTCCAGGCAATAGTCCTGGAGTGGCTTGCCATTTCCTTCTCCAGGGGATCTTCCCAACCCAGGGATTGAACTCAGGTCTCCCGCATTGTAGACAGATGCTTTACCATCTGAGCCACCAGGGAAGTCGATCCAATGGGCCTAAAGCTATTAAGTGATTCTGATAAGAAAGAGCATCACACCCACCTGAGGCTCAAAGCGAGGTGCTTGTTTTTCTTTGGCTGTCCTTTCTTTCTCAGACTTTTCTTTACCTTTTCTTGTTGCCTTGGAAGTTCCTGAAGATTTTTGTCCCTCACTAATAGTGTGGGAATCTGGACTTCCTAAGGTAATTAATTCCTCATGTTTCTCTCCATGTGCTAGTGGAAAAAAAGGAAACCAGTGAGTCATGATATAACATATCATATAGGAAAAAGGGAAGAAGTCAAAGAAAAATGGTTAGTACAGACCTTTGGATTTTTTTTTCTTTTTTTAAACAAACAAGTAAGCAAATGAACAGAATTTTTATAAAGACCTATGAGACTCACTTTTATACAATCGAGAGATAATTCACACACTATAAACTCCCCACTGAAAGTATAAATCTGTAGTTTTGGTTTATTCATAAAGTTATGTAATGATCACTACTATCTAATTTATTCCTGATCTGGAAGTTCTAAGGTCCTTTTCTTGCCTAATTGCCTAACTAATATCTTCAGTACAATGTTGAATTGATTTATCTCTGTTTTAATATTTATTAATCCCTTCCCACTGCCTATTTTGGGTTTAGTTTTTTCTTTCTTTTCCAGTTTTCTAGCTTTTTTAATTTAAGGTGGAAAGTTAAGTTATTGATTTGAGATCTTTGTTCATTTTAAACGCAAGCATTTATAGCTATAAATTTCCCTCCTAGTACTGCTTTCATTGAGCTTCCCAGGTGGTGCTAGTGGTAAAGAACCTGCCTGCCAGTGCAGGAGACATAAGAGACACGGGTTTGATCCCTGGGTAGGGAGGATCCTCTGGAAGAGGGCATGGCAACTCACTCCAGTATTCTTGTCTGGAGAGTTCCATGGACAGAGGATTCTGTTGGACTATGGTCCGCAGGGTCACAAAGAGTTGGACACGACTGAAGTGACTTGGCACTCATGCAGGCGCTGCTTTCATAGCATCTGGTACGTTTTGCTATGTTGTTAATTGTTTCTCATTCATCTGTAAGTATTTTTACATTTCCCTTATAGGGCACTTCATGTGGATACGAGTTACTGCCTACTATCCTTTGATTTCAGCCTGAACGGCTTCCTCTGGTGTTTCTCACAGGGTAGATTTATTGGTAACATTTTTTTCAGTTTTTGTTTTTCTGGAAATGAGGCTTTGAAAAAGATTCAGTCCCATTTTCCTGCACAGGAATACAGGTTGTTAGATTTCAAAGACATTGCTTTGCTGGAGACCATCGGATGGGACTGGGGCAAGTAAAAACCCTATAAACCTTCCTGTCCTTAAAGCGATAGGGTCATTTTTCTGGAAAAGAGCCTTTGGTGATTTCCAGAATTCTAGAAGTTGATTCTGATCATCTCTGCTAGTTTTTTTAAAAATTATTTTTATGAAGGATTTAATTTTTAAAATCCTTTCTTTCTTTTTTTTTTTTTGGTATTTCCATTGATGTTCTCCTGGATTTCTTTTCTTCTTTTAAGCTTCTGAGTTATCTCTGCACGATGTTTATCTGGAGCAGAATCCTGAGAGAATAGAGAGGTCACATCAGCCAGATTTCTCACAGTGGCCTGGAGACCTTGTCATAAGTGCATGAAATAACAAAAAGCTCTGTGGATGCAGGTGAGATTCCATCCCAAACAGCTCAGCTCTTGAATGTGATGAGCAGGCAAAGTGAAAAATGGACTGATTTAACTTGTGTGCAGAAAAGTGAAAATAAGAAGACCACAGAAAGAAAATAAAGTTATAAAATGAGAGTAAGAGCGAGGCACAAGGGTAGAGAAATGATGAATCATGGCGACTTTGTCAAGAGACAAAGAAGAAAGAAAGACAAAGATTTTTATATGCAGCCACACAATAAAATCATCTTTTATCAGAAACCCAGGAGAGAATGTAGAGCCACTGCAAAGGACATATTTTCTTTGGTTTTTTGAGCTCCTTGGCTAGCCAAAAACTTTGAGGGTAAAAAAGCACTGCTTGCACAGAAATGTGAGCCCATATATTTCAGCACTGCTTCCCTGCAGAGCTCCTCATGGTGCCTTTGGTACATACAAATGGTGCAGTACCAGCTCTCCTCCTGTAGCCCAGGTATGAGAAAACTGGGCCTTGACCAGTCTCATTGGCTATAGCTACCGCCTTGGTTTCTTACCCCAGTAAAATGTAGGTCCCAGAGGTCTCAATGGCAGCAAAGTCAGGATTTAACTATATGTTAGAGATCTATCTGTGACCAGTGCTATGTAACAGGACCTCATAAAAGCTGGAGTAGAGGAAGTCATTCTTTTTACCTAGTGCTGCCAGACAACTCTGTTTCCAGTAATGCTATTCTTATCATAAAGCAGCAATTCACAATTGGAATGAATGTATGAATTACTCAAGAAGACTCAAAAATGTAGATCTTGAAGCCCAAACCTCAGAGAGTCAAATTTTTTAAAGTTTAACATTGTTGTTGCTGTTCACTTGCTCAGTTGTGTCTGACTCTTGTGATCCCACTGGACTACAGCACACTAGGCTTTCCTCTCCTTCACTGTCTCCTGGAGTTTTCTCAAACATATGCATTGAGTTGTGGATGCCGCCCAACCTTCTCATCCTCTATCACCCCCTTCTCCTCTTGCTCTCATCTTTCCAAGCAACAGGGTCTTTTCCAGTGAGTCAGTTCTTTGCATCAGGTGGCCAAAGTATTGGAGCTTCAGCTTCGGCATCAGTCCTTCCGATGAATATTCACGATTGTTTTTCTGTAGGATTACCTGCTTTGATCTCCTTGCAGTCCAAGGGACTCTCAAGAGTCTTCAGTCTTCTCCAGCACCACAGTTCAAAAGCATCAATTCTTGAGTGCTCAGCCTTCCTTATGGTCCAACTCTCAAATCTGTACATGACTACTGGAAAAACCATAGCTTCGACTATATAGACCTTTGACGGCAAAGTGATGTTTCTGCTTTTTAATACACTGTCTAGGTTTGTCATAGCTCTTCTTCCAAGAAACAAGTGTCTTTTAACTGATATGGAGACCAGGAATGTACAGTTTTAAAACTACCTCAAGTAGTTTTGAGTCATACTTGAGAAAGACTTTTAAGCAGTATATACAGCTTTCCCTTTCCATTGAAGCAAATGCTGCAAAGAGTTGGGCTGAGTGGAAGAATACCACTGAGTGAGAATTCAATGAAGCTGAAGGTACCTTTGGTTTTTATTTTTTAATTAATTATTTATTTTTTTGCTTTACAATACTGTATTGGTTTTGCCATACACTGACATGAATCAGCCATGGGTGTACATGTGTTCCATATCCTGAACCTCCCTCCCACCTCCCTCCCAATCCCATCCCTCTGGGTCATCCCAGTGCACCAGCCCTGAGCACCCTGTCTCATGCATTGGATCCTTTGTAGTTTTGTGTTGTCTGTTGTGATTTCTCCATTTTCATTTCTAATTTTGTTGATTTGATTCTTCTCCCTTTGTTTCTTGATGAATCTGGCTAATGGTTTGTCAGTTTTATTTATCTTCTCAAAGAATCAGGTTTTAGCTTTGTTGATTTTTGCTATGGTCTCTCTTTGTTTTTTCTTTTGCATTTATTTCTGCCTTAATTTTTAAGATTTCTTTCCTTCTGTTAAGCCTGGGGTTCTTCACTTCTTCCTTTTCTAGTTGCTTTACGTGTAGAGCTCGGTTATTTATTTGACTTTTTTCCTTGTTTCTTGAGGTAAGCCTGTATTGCTATGAACCTTCCCCTTAGCACTACTTTTACAGTATCCCATAGGTTTTGTGTTGTTGTGTTTTCATTTTCATTCATTTCTATGAATTTCTTCTGTGATTTGTTGGTTATTCAGAAGAGTGTTGTTTAGCCTCCATATGTTGGAATTTTTAATAGTTTTTCTTCTGTAATTGACATCTAATCTTACTGTGTTGTAGTCAGAAAAGATGCTTGGAATGATTTCAATTTTTTTTTAAATTTACCAAGGCTAGATTTATGGCCCAGGATGTGATCTATCCCGGAGAAGTTTCTGTGTGCACTTGAGAAAAAGGCAAAATTCATTGTTTTGGAGTGAAATGTTCTATAGATATCAATTAGGTCTAACTGGTCCATTCTGTCCTTTCAAGTTTGTGTTTCCTTTTTAATTTTCTGTTTAGCTGATCTGTCCATAGGTGTGAGTGGGGTATTAAAGTTTCCCACTATTACTGTGTTATTGTTAATTTCCTCTTTCATATTTGTTAGCATTTGCCTTACATATTGTGGTGCTCCTATGTTGGGTGCATATATATTTATAATTGTTATATCTTCTTCTTGGATTGATCCTTTGATCATTATGTAGTGTCCTTCTTTGTCTCTTTTCACAGTCTTTAAAACCTATTTTATCTGATATGAGTATTGCTACTCCTGGTCTCCATTTGCATGAAATATCTTTTTCCAGCCCTTCCCTTTCAGTCTTTATGTGTCCCTTGTTTTGAGATGGGTCTCTTGCAGACAGCATATATAGGGGTCTTGTTTTTGTATCAATTCAGCCAGTCTTTGTCTTTTGGTTGGGGGCATTCAAACCATTTACATTTAAGGTAATTATTGATAAGTATGATGCCATTGCCATTTACTTTGTTGTTTTGAGTTTGAGTTTATACACCCTTTCTGTGTTTCCTGTCTAAAGAAGGCCCTTTAGCATTTGTTGAGGAGCTGGTTTGGTGGTGCTGAATTCTCTCAGCGTTTGCTTGTCTGTAAAGCTTTTGATTTCTCCTTTATATTTGAATGAGATCCTTGCTGGGTACAGTAATCTGGGTTGTAGGTTTTTCTCTTCCATCACTTTACGTATGCCCTGCCATTCCCTCTGGCCTGAAGAGTTTCTATTGAAAGCTCAGTTGTTATCCTTAGGGGAATCCCCTTGTATGTTATTTGTTGTTTTTCCCTTGCTGCTCTTAATATTTGTTCTTCGTGTTTGATTTTTGTTAATTTGATTAATATGTGTCTTGGGGTGTTTTGCCTTGGGTTTAATCCTGTTTGGGACTCTCTGGGTTTCTTGGACTTGGGTGACTATTTCCTTCCCCATTTGAGGAAAGTTTTCAACTATTATCTCCTCAAGTATTTTCTCATGGCCTTTCTTTTTGTCTTCTTCTTCTGGGACGCCTATGATTCGAATGTTGGGGCATTTAACATAGTCCCAGAGGTACCTGAGGTTGTCCTCATTTCTTTTAATTCTTTTTTCTTTTTTCCTCTCTGCTTCATTTATTTCTACCATTCTATCTTCTATCTCACTTACCCTATCTTTTGCCTCCTTTATTCTACTGTTGGTTCCCTCCAGAGTGTTTTTGATCTCATTTATTGCATTAGTCATTGTTGACTGACTCTTTATTTCTTCTATATCCTTGTTAAACATTTCTTGCATCTTCTCAGTCCTTGTCTCCAGGCTATTTATCTGTAACACCATTTTGATTTCAGGATTTTGGATCATTTTCACTATTATTATTCTGAATTTTTTTTCAGGTAGACTCCCTATCTCCTCCTCTTTCGTTTGGTTTGGTGGGCATTTATCATGTTCCTTTACCTTCTGAGTATTTCTCTGCCCTTTCATCTTATTTAGATTGCTGTGTTTGGGGTGGCCTTTCTGTATTCTGGCAGTTTGTGATTCCTCTTTATTGTGGAGGTTCTTACTTGTGGGTGGGGTTGGACAAGTGGCTTGTCAAGGTTTCCTGGTTGGGGAAGCTTGCATCAGTATTCTGGTGGGTGGAGCTAGATTTCTTCTCTCTGGAGTGCAGTGAAGTGTCCAGTAGTGAGTTTTGAGATGTCTATGGGTTTGGTGTGACTTTCTGCAGCCTGTATATTGAAGCTCAGGGCTATGTTCCAGTATTGCTGGAGAATTTGCGTGGTTTTTCTTGCTCTGGAACTTGTTGGCTCTTGGGTTGTGCTTGGTTTCAGTGTAGGTATGGAGGCTTTTGGATGAGCTCTTATTGATTAATGTTCCCTGGGGTCAGGAGTTCTCTGGTGTTCTCAGGTTTCAGACTTAAGCCTCCTGCCTCTGGTTTTCAGTTT